>CAJPEV010000530.1:0-112994 GCA_905338385.1 Darwinula stevensoni
GGGAACCCTTAGCTAAGGGTCCCCTAACTCTTAAGGGATCCCTTAGCTAAGGGAGTGACGTGAATGCGGCCCTTAATCTATCTGATAGGGTGGAGATTGTGTGTGTGAATGGGGGGGGGGGGGCAACAAGGACACGAGTAAATGGAATATTTGCAAAGGAATCATGTCACTGAGTCCCCTTTTTTTTCCAAAAATCATTGCCTATGCCCGAGTCTCAGGATTTTGAGGTTCCACGAGCGTCCGGGTTTAAGGACATGGAACTAAACCAGTTCAAAATTTGGTTCTGGGTTCTCTTCGTCAGTTGGTTTTAAAATGATCTCCTTGGATACACGCAACAGCTGTCTTTCCTTTGCTTTAAGATTTACGGGGGTTGAAGGGGAGACAAGAGAGATTGTTCATCCTCTGCTAAAAACACCCTTGGTGCTAACAAAAGGATTGATGGATGAGGTCGGTGAAGCGAACCGACAGAGGGGTAAGTGGGATTTAAAAAAAAAGTGCTACAAATAGGGACTTCATCAGATGAGGCAAAGGAGATGGAATGACAAGTCAGGGTTGTCAGGTGGGTCAAGTAGAGTTCAGGTGACCAGACGGTCTTAACATTTCTTTGGCAGCTCATTTACCTCTTCCTTGTCTGACGTGTGGCGCAATAGCATTTCCATGCATTTCTGCTTGCGATACTTCGCTCAAATGCTATTCACTTATTACTCTTCCATTGCAATGATTCCCTATATTTTGTTTTTAAGGCTTGGTCAAGCTGAAAATTCTCCAAGAATCTAAATGCCATTGTTTTTTCTTCGAATGGGGTACAGTTTTAAAGGTGTTGTAAAAATGGAAAAGAATTCCTAGGCATCTGAAGCAACGTGTGAGAAAATTGCAAGATCTGATTATATGGCATCCCTGTCCTTCCTCAAATGTTTTTTCCACCCCTGCCATAAAGTACTCAACATCCCAGGCGGTTTTACGAGCACCTAATCGTCTTTCCTCCCTCTTTGACCTGTCATCCAGAAGCCATTAGTGCGTTTTTTTGGGATTTTCCCAAACAAGCTGTACGTCGTCTCCAGACACCGGAATCATCCCAATTTCACGTTCTGCGACGTCATTGAGATGTCTCTGGAAGGAAAAAAAAATTGACTTCGGGATTCCCAAACTAATCGACCTAAATGGAGCGAAGGGTTGTGAGGAAATGGGCTTTCTGTCTAGAAGACCTTTGCAGGAATGCACAAGTATATTCGCTTGTTCCTTACTTGTGAATTCGATTTCAATGCACTCGAGCCATGCCGTCAAAATCCAGGCTCCCGTGCAAAAAACTTCTAGCAACGCCACAGCCAATATCTAGCGATACATGGAGAGGGGTTGGAGTGGTATCGAGCCTGAGATCTCGACCAACGAGGGAAGTCAGAAGGCCAGATTTCCCCCCCTTTATTTATGTGGGAAGTTGCTTGGACGAAAGTGACACCTGACGTTCCGGTGATGAACTGCCGTTATCCCCAGCTTGGATTCACTCCAAATGCGCAACCTTAATGGACTCTTTAGTTGGTTCTGTTGGTTTCTCCTTTCTTCCTGCTGAAACAGATTCCTTGAAAAACACCTATAGATGAAACCATGTCGCATGTTGCATAGCCCCCCCCCCCAAAAAAAAAAGAAAGAAAAGGAATTGAATCTTAACGATAGAAAGAAATGAATGTATCTCAAGGTCTGATGGAGGAAGCCACGTTCTTTAACCAAGGCACTGGGTCCTTTGTTATGGAAAAATCTTGCTTGTGATTTCTTTTTCAGAAGCAGACGCTGCAATGGCAATATAGAAAAACTTTGAATGAACCTTGAAACCTGAAAAGTATATTCAATTTCGAATCTAAGCACATGCTCTTTTTTCCCCAGACGGTTACTTATGAGAGCGGAAAAGTGCGTTTCAATGATTCCGTCAGAGCAATAAATTTTCGTGAAGTTTGGGTTGTTGGCTTCATCTCTCGATCAGGGATTGCTATCTAGATAAAACGTATCGAGGTTTACTTACCTATCGTATTTCAATCAAGAGAAATGTATCATTGTCAAGAATTCTGGAACTACTGAGTAATTGTTTTGAAAGTGGGCTTCAAATCATTTCAAATGGTTACTCGAGGACTAGAAACCGCTTTTCCTCCATGTAATCTCCGGTGATGTGACGTCATTGAAAAATTGTGGAGCCATATCGAGATTGTGGCATTTGAAGACTGAAGGATAAGGCTGCTGCCCTGCATTGCCAAGACTTCAGCAGAGCTCATAGATGTACGGACACTTTTTCATTTTGCTTTAGAAATGTAAAAGTATTTTCCTCTTCGTTTAAGAGGCACTCAATCGATTGCCCTACCGATAAAGGTGCCTCGCGTGGGGGGGGGGGGGGGGGGGGGGGGGGGGGGGGGGGGACATTTAGATTGCATCTAGATTTAGAACGGCGGCTTAAAAACGCGGGGAACAGACTTTTTTGCTTTTTACATTACTTTAGAATTTAAAGTAGATTAAGTTGAGATTAGATTTAGATTTAGTTTAGGCAAGGAACAGGCTTCTGCCAACACTATATTGTTGGAGTACGGAAGTTTCACGAATCCTTATCCGAAGATATTAGGAGTGTAGGCGGGGGGGAAATGGGGTGAGGAAGTCATTACTAGATCAGGTTACACTTACATATCCTCTCTGAAACTTTTTTATGCTGGAAAATAATAACAAGGAAAGAAAACTCTTAACGGAAGAGAAGAGCAGGAACCGACGGGCGGAATAAGTGGCAGCTGGAGCTCCAAATAACAACGTTTTACGAGAGGGTCTGTAAGAACCCTACCAAAACATATCAGGCACGGAGATAAAAGCGGACTGTTATTTTGCAAAATACGGTTGTACGAGTGATGGCAAGAGGAATTGCGGGGAATTGAGTCCCATCAAAACTCGTGTATCTGTTCAAGTATTGGTGCAGCGGGAAATACGTACTTTGCGGTATGACATGCACGACTGGAGGAGGCGCGAAAATGACTGGGAACCCAATTCGCCAGGGTGCTCGAATCGGTCCACCTGGTGCATCCCGCTATTATTTATGTGATGGTAGTTCGTACGTCACAAGACGTACTGTATGTGTCATCGTGAAAAAGTTGCGTTATGAAATTTTATGTTGCGTTTTAGATTTCCATATTTTGTTGCAGCTCGCATTCGTGAAGAAGCAGCCGAGTGCGTTGAACTTCGCCGAGCGGAGGCAGTTCCGAGAAAAAGACGCAAGAACCGTGATCGCGCCGAACGTTTCTCCTTCGTTGGGAAGATGAGAGACGGTCGCCCCGTACGGCTTAGGTTGTAGGTATAGGATGAAGGTATATATTTGGGCCAGTGATTCAGCTCCCCCGATCTGGCTCCGAATACAAAGGAGTGCGACGAAGCTCTCCCCCTTCCTCTCCTTCTCCTCCCCCTTCGACACTTCGACTCCATCACCACCGAGTGCGCTTCGTTTTTGCCTCATCGGTAAAAGAGGAACGGCAATTAGATCCCCATGAATCCACGAAGAGAAGACGAGGGGGGAATCTGGCTCGGCAAAGTTTCTCGGTTTTCCAGTCCTGACATGAAGCCAAGAAGAGCCGGGCGCGCAAGAAAGTGGTTCATCTGTGCGATGTGCGCTTCGTCTCACAACCCCCTCTGTCTCCGCATGGCCCTTCTCCCGCATCGAGTGGATCCTCTGTGTCGTGCTTCAGTGCCGTGGAAACGGAAATTTATTGGCTTTGAAATCCTCTCCTTTCCCCTTTTTTCGTACGAGGGGAATGATGAAAGACTCACAGTTGTGCGCGTCTTGGCCCCCGAGAGAGGCAGAAAAAAATAAGGATCTTTCCAAGTAGCTCCTCCACGTTCACGGGATACCTATGTCGCTTTGGCGTATATTCGTCCCTGACCTTGGCCTTTACTCGTTACCTCAGCGCTTCCTCTCTATTCAGTCGCGTGCTAAATACACGAGATGTAGCTAGAGCGAATTTGTGAGGCATTTACGAGGCCCATTAATGGCGGCGATTGTGTAGACGAACAACGGCGCTGAGTCGTCGGTGACAGAATGAGGTCGCGCGTCGATCCCCACACAACCCATTCGGCTCCTGTATTCACCGTCGGTTCATGCTTGTGATGTCCCACAGATGTCCGGCGAAACGGTTCAATCGAAGCTGGCCCCCCAGTACTGTCTGCCGCGTCTAAAGCCGGAACAAGAGAGAGAACTGGAGAGATTCTTCGCCACCTCCAAGAACCCGAACCCAAACGAACTCGGGATCCTCGCTCTGGAGATGGGCATCACCGAGGAGCAGATGCAGGCGAGTCTCCTCGTCTTTAAATCCTTCTCTCTCTTTGTTTCCTTCCTTCTTGGCCTGAAGATCTCGTTCCGTCCGTCTCGACAGATGTGGTTCTCCAACCGCATCGCGTGTTGGCGACGTGACCAAGGCCTGAATCCTAACGAGAGACCCCTCGACGATTGAATGCGACATCGGATCATTCGCTCCTTCATCTTTCTCGTCCATGCCATTTTTCCCTCTCTCTCTTGGATGTGTCCCTTCTCCGTATTCCTCTCACATCGTACCTTGGCGAAAAATGGGAAATGATTTTACGCTTGCTCGTTCGACTCGTTCTCAAGATAACAAAGTATTCGTGTGTTCGTTCCGATCCGTAGCAACGATATCCCTCATTATTTTTTCTTACAATCGTTGCTTATCATGTTTCTTATCTTTTGTTATTATGACCTTTGCAAACGCAATGCAACCATCCGCTGTCATTCACAATCTCCGAGATCCGCTCCAGGCTGTGTGCCAATCTCACCAGGAGAGATGGCATGATGCCATCCACGGTCTTCTTAACAAGGACTTCGGAATCGTTGTTACCGATGTTATAAATAAATTTTTTCCGACCAATGCAGAGCATTTTTTTGGAGCAAGACTCGAACACAAATCACGTGATGCATGATGACCATGGTCACCTTCTAATCATCTTCAGCAAGATCATGGTATACATAGATCAGTTCGTTGCTCGTTGCCAGAGGATTTTGGGAGGGATGAATGGTTCGATGACTTTTTTCTGGTGACTTGGAAGCGGATAGGGTTTCTTTCTTATAATGGAGCCAGGCAGGTAAGCAAGCGGGGGAGGAAGTGCAGGCATGCATCCATCACGAAAGCGTGGGAGGAGGAGCCAGCCCTCCAACTGAAAATATCTCGACTCGTCCCGAAAGCAGCGTCAAAGCAAGCATTTCTCTGGCACATTCCCGATTCCCCCTTTTCCGCCTACACTCCTAATATCTTCGGATAAGGATTCGTGAAACTTCCGTACTCCAACAATATAGTGTTGGCAGAAGCCTGTTCCTTGCCTAAACTAAATCTAAATCTAATCTCACCTTAATCTACTTTAAATTCCAAAGTAATGTAAAAAGCAAAAAAGTCTGTTCCCCGCGTTTTTAAGCCGCCGTTCTAAATCTAGATGCCATCTAAATGCAGTCAAACAGCAAAAAAGCTGTTTCTCGCCAAAAGTAACATTTAGACTCGCGTTAAATTTCGCCTGAAATGAGAAATATTTTTAGACTGCTCCGAACCCAGTTTAAATGCAATCTAAAATGCCGAAGTGAACGGAAATCACGGTCGGTATCACATTTACTGAGGTATGTGGCCGTGGACTCGATTATGCACGGTTGCACGATCGATTAACATACCTGGCTCGCCTTGGCAAATGGCCATTTCCATCCAAAGTGAATGACTTTTTAAATGTTGCATCACTCTCAGAACAGTCCAGCAGGCTTTTGATACTGAGAGTCCTTTTTCTTCATCTAAACATTTCTGACACATTTAGACTGGTTCGGAGCGGTCTTAAAATATTTCGCCTTTAGACCATGTTTCACCGTGAATCACCCCTTTTTTTAGCTTAAGCAAGCAATTGACTTTTGGTATTAGGCTGCTTTTAAATTCGATTTAGACTTAGATCGACGTTTTAGGAGCAGACATGATTGCCAAAAAACAAAAATCAATGCAGAAATGTTAAGGAGCTGAAGGTGTACCTGACAACGTGTTAGAGAGACAGATCTTGAACGTATCCTTCAATGACATTGTGAAAGTAAATTTCTTCAAATTTAATTCTTAGTCTCACATCTCTCTTCAGAATTGATCAATTTTCATGCGATGTTTAGCAAACGAGAGATTAATCTTTCTTCTTTATGGCTGCGGAAATAACTTTTTTAAAGTTTTGTTTAATTCAAGAAAAATTGAATCAGGCAGCGTTAACTTTTTTCGAGACACCCTGTACGTTGCTTTGAAATCTGATTTGATTCAGATTTAGCATAGGCGAAAAACAGCCCTGAGGAACGTGACAAAAAAATACCCCTCTGAAACTGAAAACGCGGCGCCCATCACGAAAGCTGAAAATCTCGTCACCTCGAGGCTTCATCAGAAAAGGCCGGGTTTCATCACAACCCCTTTATCAACCCCTTCGCGGTCGATGTTTTCCGTGACGGAGGTGTTTTATCAGCGACAGTTTCCGAGCGACGGCGTCTCCCACGTGTCAAGTAACGCCGATAGGAGCCACCGATGGGCGCCACCCGCGTCTGCCTCCACCCCACCGCTCTGCTTCGTGTTTCTACGCCCTCAAGGAAAGCATGGAAACGCAACGCATCGACCGGCACCAGATACTTTCACGATTGGTCCCAGAAATACGAGGAAGGGTTTCACGGTGACATATGCACGTGGATGGAAAAAGTGGGGGGGGGGGGGGAACATGGGAATTCTGAGACACTGTACTCATGCATTTCATGGGTCTTTGCTTCTTACTTTTTCTTTTCTTCTGAAAAGGAAAGGGGGGGGGGGGACACGTGCCCTCCCCCTCCCCTGCTCCCCATACGCTGTGCCGCTGTACAGCAACCTCCAAGAAACTCCACCGAAGTCGTGAAATTTAGAGCTTCTGCGACGACGGCTGTGCACGATGGTGTCCCGTCAGTAGGTCGCCACGGGAAATCAATCGCCTGCATCGGAATTAAATGCCTGACAGAAGTAGATGACGAGAGCGCAAGAACCCTGTGAAACGTAATAATGCCCTCTGCCGAGGAGGGAGATAGGATCCGGGTAACCCGATCGAGGAAGCCGTCTGGCTCCGTCGCTGTTTACAGTCTTGTCATTTGTAATCTAAGCTCTTTGACCAATTATGATAATATCTGACTTCGTTCACCTTCTCCCTTTTTTCCCCCGGCATATAAGGAAGTGAGGCAGGGAGGCAGACCCGACAGTTCTTTCGTGCTGACATCAGGTCGTAAACGTGATGGACGCTGGTGACTCTGGCCTTCCTTCTTATTGCAAGACCGTCTACGTCAAAGGTGGGTATTTCCACGTGTTTCCCCCCTATATGAGATCGGGAAGCTGATTTTGGCAGAGGCACCATCATTTGATAGCCGAAATTCACAACGGCATGGTACAGGCACTCGGTATGAAATTTCTGCTTTGCCTAAACAACGAGAGCCTGTTCTCGATGGTATCGCAGTTCGTAGGCGAGATTGTAGGTTAAATACGAATTCCCGCCAATCGAATCGTTTTGGAGTATGTCGGCATTCTTGCCTTCTCCCAGGAAAAAGTTATATGGATGCTAATTTTGTTCGTGGAGATAGGAAATACTCTGAAACTTCACCTGCCATTTACATCATTTTCGTTAAGTTCGTCCAAAAACTCAATAGAGATGGCGCTAGATAGGCGTCGCTTCTTTTCGTCTCTGTCTCGCAATTAGGCCTCGTGGAAACTCGAGTTAGGACAGAAGAAACGTCATCCTCTGAGACATTTTAGACAAACTGTGAAGTTACAAAACCGAAACTCAGCCATCAAAATCTGTATCCACTTCCACCACATCATGCATCGCTGCCTAATCAGTCATGGAAATTGTGCGAGTTTGATCAACTTAGTTCATTCGCTAATCGATGATATCGGCCTATTTGAATCAGAACTCGGTTTTTTTTTTATTGAACGGACTTGTGCATCCTCGGGTATGCCAGACAATCAAGGGCGAATAAAGCGACTGGTACTGCCGAAGTCACTGGACCTAACTCGACCCAAAAGAGCCCGAACGGCGTTTCGACCCGAGCAGCTTCAGGTGTTGGAGGAAGGATTCTCGAAAAATCCCTACATTTCCTCCTCGCAGCGAAAGCGGATATCGCAGGAATTGGGACTCACGGAGACTCAGGTCAATCATCTCGTAAATCATCTCGAATAGTCTTTTTTTTTTTCGGGAAACTTATTTCATCTCGTTGGGTTGTTCACAGGTGAAAGTCTGGTTTCAGAATCGGCGCACGAAGATGAAAAAGGAGAAGGGCTCGACGACGAACGTGGATGCTCCTGCGACCTGGGAGACAGAGGGGACAAACGGCAGTTCCAAATATCATCCCCAGATGTCGAGAGCTGGTCTCGGCGGGCTCCCGCTTCCTCAGTGGTGCACCAGTGTCCCGTGGTACCCTTTCCAGAACTTTTCCGAGTATTTCCTATCCAGAAGCAGTTTCCACCTCCACGACTCATGCCACCCATATTTTGTTGGCTGCTCCGAGGGCACATGAATCTGCAAAAAAGGAGATTTGGATTTGTGTCTGTCTCTTCGCATTTGTATCTCCAAATGACATCCGCTCTCTGTATGGAACAAATGCATATTAATGATTAAATTCAATATTTGTCACCAAGAAACCGTCTCCAAGCTCTTACTCAAGAGATCCACTGCAGTCTTCAGAAACCTTCCGCTTGCGACGGTGAAGGCCCTGTTACACTTGGCAAGTGCTCGTTAGGCTCACTCGTTTAGCACTTGCTAGCGAGAACTCGTCTCATGTTACACGACAGTTGCTCACTCTGTAGCAAGTATTCGCCCAGTGTATCAGGACCTCAAGATCGTACCTCGACCCTTGGAAGAGTCAATAAAAGAGTTGCAGCGCTGACCTTGTGAGCTCTCCTGATAAATGAGCTCTCCGGGATTTTGGCACTGGCGCGTCCAAAAATACCAGGTCCAGACAGCAGCGGAGCGGCTCTCTCGTCTCGCGCGGGGATCGGGCCTTTTATTCACCCGCCGTTCCTTCATCCCCGCCGAAGTCGGCAACGTCTGCGTCGTACGTGATCTTCGATTACTGCCGTGCGAACTTCTCTGCAGTCGCAACTACCGTGTTTAAATGGGGGTGCCGAGGGGAGAGGTCCGCCGCTGGAACGATCCTTGCAGATTCCAGGCGCATGTATATGGAATGGGACTTGTGGCAGTTCCCAATTCCGTCGACCCTGTACAAGGCAGGTGATCGCGGGTGGTCGGGTGGTGACAGTTCTTCGCCGCCCGTTTCGACTTTCGACTTTGAATTCCGATCGACGACTTTACCGGTCATGTCGCGACGACCTCCGACTATATTCACGACACGCACCATTTGATTTCGACGAAAGGTAAGAAAAGATCCGGCACGATTTTGAATTCTCTAAACCCAATTCTAGATAATGAACGCCTTCAGAAGTGCTGGGAATTTTCATGTGAAAGTCTGCACGATTTTCTGCTCACATCTTCTTGATTTTCTCGAGGAAGCTCTCTCTAATTGCAGCTGGGGTGGTTTTTTTTTCCCTTCTAGCCCTTTTGTGCTGTTTTCTCTCTCTCTCTCTCTCTTTTTTAGCTATCTCGAAAGAAGATGGAGCGTGAGGACAGAACGAAAGCTCGCACGAAGCTGTCATCCAGCATAACTCATCTCATTCGCGAAGCAACACAAGCGGAAGCTAATAAATGGAAGAAGCGGCTCCTAGACGCCAAAGACAGGTGGAATGCAGAAAACCGGCTTCAAAACTGCCATAAGTTGTCTGCCGGCTCTTCCTCAGTTATTCCGTCTCTCCCCCCCGCCACGAGGCAGATTGGAGAGGCTGTACGAGGAGAAGGTGAGGTATGAGGTAGGAAGGATGCACTCGAGCATGATGGCGGAGATGCATCACTGGCAATGCGAGCAGCAAGCCGAAATCCGTCGCCTCGCGTCAAGGGCTCAGCAATCCCTGGAAGGGTACAAGCAGCGGATCCGCGACCTCGAACGAGAGCTCAGGGATCGTCGGGAAACGGAGGAAAGATCCCTGAAATTGAGGCAACGGGAAACGGAGCGACTTCGGAAGGAACTCCGAACGCAGAAAGACACCAGGTGGAAACTGCAGCAATCGCTCAAGGTGAGACGCAACGCCTGCCATTGCAAAGCAGGGAACAAGGACAGGCCACTAAGGCTGAGTACTGGAAGAATGGATAATATTAAAAGAAAAAGAAAAAAAAGAAGTCATCGTAAAATGAAATCCTACCAGACCAAGAGGCGAATGGAGGCCGATCGAGCGTGCAACTTGGGAGCCGGTTTCGGTCGACTTCCGCTTCTCTGGGGAGTCTCGCCGACACCGATTTTTTAAAACAGCACATCCTAAATCTTAAGAGAATTCTTCCCTCTTTCTTCTGACATCTTGGAATGACTTCTTTTGTAACATTCCGTTACCTCGTTGCTTTTGAAAAACGGACCCGAAAAGGAAGACTTTTGTCATGCAGGAAGCGCGTGAGACGAATGAGGAGAAAGCTCGAAGATGGAAACTACAGTGCAAGCACCTTCGACATCGGCTGGCAGCTGCGAAGAATCATCTCATGCAGCCCTCCATTGTACAGGTTAGCGTCTCTCAGCAGTCGAAGATCGCCGACGTGGCAACGGGGATCCGTCAGAATGTCGTAAGCCCAGTAAGAGGGCGAGCACGAGGGGGATTTTCTCCACGGATCACTGATTCCAGGTTCACCCACGTACGCCCGAAGGTGGAACGATAGGAAGAAGTGATAATCGTGTCAGCCTACCCCTTATCGAATCTAATTTTCTTCTTGAAGCCTGAGGCTGGCGACCGAGAAGACGTAATCGATTGTTGAACGACGAATGAGAGCGTGAAATCATGAAACGTAAGCGGAATGATGCGGGAGAGTTAAATACAGGACGAAACGACACGACTCGTCGAAATGGGCGAAGATGTCATAACCACTCGAAATCATGCAAAGAACATAGATAGATAGGGTAGGGTGTGTCTGTAGGCCACTTTTATTCATGCGGAGGCTAATGAGACCCGGTTCTATGCCGACCGACGAAGTCGAAAGTCATCCCACGAGAGATGGTGGGGGAATGGACGGCGGCCGGAGACGGGGAGTCCATACGGCCTACGGTCTCGGTCAGTCTTGCTCATGCGCTCACGACGAACACAACGCAACACGTGCACGCCGGCCTTCGCGTGTTTTCCCCGCTTTGTTCACGTCACCGTGGGATGAAAATCCGCCTTCCCCGTATTCATGGCACCGATTGCTGATCACAAGGTATGATTCTTTGAATAATGCGAGAGGACATAAACAGTAATTACCCGTTATGGTGGCTAATGGGTAATCCGGGATGACCTTTTAATCTTCTCGCCTTGACGAACGGCCACGTGTTCGAGCCCTTCGAATGGCTGTGAACAAAGCATTCTTGACATTGAATGCTGTTTTCTCTTGCCGTGAAGAATCCATGGTAACGTGAGGATAACGTGTATCTGTCCCGTAGGAAGTCGAGTTAGGACGGGACACAGTTCGGTTAAACTGAATGTGCGTGTATGACATCTTTTACAGTGTGTGCCGTATCCGGAAGTGATGATATGTTGTATCTTTGCACTTGTAAATCTAGCTATGTCATGATGAAATTTGTGTGCCATTGTCTGCAAATGCAAAGAATGGAGCCCAGAAAATATTCAACGTGAAAGGAGGGTAATGGAAACAGCATACCTGAAAGAGAAATCGATAAATTTTTCATGCTTTCCACGATGCGTGGCGAACCGAAGCCATTCTGTCTGGGAGGTGGGGGGAGGGAGGAGGGGGGAGGGGGCAAGGGGGGTAGGGGGGTTTCAAGATTTTTTTCCTGGAACCTAGTACATGCCGAGTCATGCAGCCAACGAGGAGAAAAAAAGCATAGGTACCACTTTCTCGGTAGAAATGAGGAGCTGAAAGGAATGAGATGACCATCACCTGGATGGAAGGAGAGAGGGCCCAGCTGTACAGCGAGCCTAATTGCCCGTGTCGAATCCTCACGGCAAAAGCCGCTTCACGTAGGAGTGCGAGGTCGGCCGGGTTGGTTTGGTTTCGTGGAAGAGGAAAGGAGGTTGTTCGTGATTCCTCTTTTTCTCTTTTCCTTGATACCTTCAGAGCCTATCATGCATGTATGTATGTCAGAATGGAAAGCAACCACCTACTATCTCCGCCTCCTTCCTCCACGATCTATTGTTTGCACCCAAGAATGCGCGAAAGTTCGTCGACTTAAAGATGAACCTCCCTGTTGAATGAAATTTCATCCAGGCTGTATTCAGAGGAAGCGAGGCACATCCTCTGCTGTCAGGTTTGCTGAGCATTATGGCAAACAACGAGGTCTTCGGAGAAAGTTCCGTCTTGAGGAAAAAGAATGCCTCGAGTAAGACAGATTTCAGTGTTTTTCCTTGGAAACGTACGATCGTGATGATTCTAATCATGTAATCTACACGAGAGAAAACTTTCACGGTTCTGTCACGTATTGGGGCACACTTATTGTCCGAAGATTTTCCCTTTCGTTTCTCCTTCGGCCCTCCTACCTCGAACACCACGTACCTGCCTTCCACTGCAGCTTCTCGGCCTTTGTGACGTTTCCTTTTTTTTCCCTTTGACACGGTCGTCTCCGGCTTACGAGCCGGCTCGACAAAGGGGAAGGAGGAATAAAAGAACCGATTTTTCTCGTCATTCCGCCAATACTCCTTGCCGTTCGCATGAAGGAAACCCTCATCTCGCTTTCCTCTTCCATTTCTTGCTGCCAAATTCCTGGCACACGAAAACTTTCCTCTTTGAAGATGAGTGACCTGACCATCCTCTTAACTCCAGACGAAGAGCGATCTGATTCCACTTGATGCTCGAGGCATGTCCCGTTATGCCTTCTCTCAAGTACTTGGGGGGCGTCAAGACTCGATTGCTACTGTCTGAGTGGAACCTGAAGTCGGATGAAAGGGTTGAAATGAGAGCTGAAGGACTGTTAATTACGTGCATCCAAGTATGCCTCCAGGGTTTCTTCCCAGTCCGGAAGTGGTAGCCGAAAAGCTGAGGATCTTCGTCAGTGGCTCTCGTCTGAGGATGGAAGGAGAGAGAGAGAGAGAGAGAGGGGAAGGGAAGCGAAGTTTGTCTTTCTCTCTCTCCCTTTTCTTCTTCCCCTCCTCCTCCTCTCCCCATGCAGCAGCATCCGACCCCATACATTCTGACTGTAACGGGGCTTGAACAGATGCCCGCGGGAAAAGCGCATCGGAATGCCGGTAACGGACCAGCCGCTCGGCTATTACTGCCACACATAATATGGAAATGATCTGTCGCCAGTCCCCACAATAGGCGACCCGAGGAATTCTCCTCTGTCGTATCTCCCCATCGATTGTGCTCGATTCGCTAGTTCAGGTCTCACGAGACAGACGCGTGACCCAGTTTGCTAGAATGCGGATAAGGAATGTTAATTCCCATGCAAGGGTGTGTTTTATGCAGACGCCTTTTCTGCTCCTGCAGCCTTGCACAAGTCGACGTGAATGGAGGAAGAAGGTCCGCTTCTACACCGCAGTTGAAGACCGCCGCGTGCTGGCACATTAACTTCAACCACTTTAATGACTCTCCTACCACTTTCATTGTCTTTTGGACGGACGGAGAACCTTTACTTTGGCGGTCTGGGAAAGTAAGGGAGAAAAAATCGCAAAAGTGGTTTTTAGGTACTAAGCCGACTGGGATAAATTCCAGAGGCAAAGGGTAATCTCGGTAGCTAAACAATATACCGCTCCTCCCATAGCTCTCATTGAACCATCCATCTTAATTTCTCGGGCTTCCTCCGCCTCCATATCAACATAAGCGGGTCCAATCGTTTCATCATGCCTCTTCCTGATCTCAACCATATGATCGAACCCCCCTCAATGAGCGTTCTTCCAGCGGAAAATTAAGTCTTTAAATGTGGACATTTACAGCGTGGGCTTCCAGTGATATCTCTACATCTCTCTCGAATGGAACGCGTCACTTCAGTTTCGTTCCGCTAGACCATTCCATTCGGCAGGGATTCAGAGCATTCAGTGAGACAACCCCGAGATGAAAAAAAAAAACCGGGGGGAAAGAACTCTCCACCCAGAAGAAAAACTTCAATACTTGCTATTATTTCTCGACGGTGCTTACCTTGATGAAGAATAACTCGTGGGGTATGTAATTTCCTTCTCTTTTCGATGAAATTGCCGCAATGTGAGAGCGAAGAAGAGGAAAATTCCAATAATTACGAGTTTCTTGAAGCCCACGATGGACAAGTGCAGGAATAAGGGATCTCAGTTTTTTGTTTAGAGGAGAAAATCTTTGACTTGATGTACCGTCAGATATCTAGGCTTATTTGCGAGTGTATTCCGCCCACGATTCTCGTCTGATATCATGGGCACTTTCAAGGCTCCCAGATAGCGGCACTATCTGGAAAAGTTGAGGTTATGAGTTTCCTTTTAGTAATCGGCATCATCTTAACGACTGCTCTTTTCTGCGTCGCGTTTACGGAGGTGAGTGGCCTCGAATGTGGCAAAGACCCACATTCCTTGTGTGTGGGCAACACCATACAAAGAGGGGGGAAATTACCCACAGTCTTGATTGGTGCATGGGTTCATATAAATCATCCTACATTCTTTTCTTCTCTCTCTCTTTTTTTTCATTTTAACCCCGTTTTCGCTCTAGAGAAGAGGACATTTTTGATAGGATGTCACGCGTGCACAGAAGATGCGGAATGATCGTCCAAAGGAGTCCCGGACCTTTCTCGTCCATGACTCAAAGTTGCGTGGGTCGATAGGCACACTCGTGAAAGTACAAGGGCGTGCCAACACCATATCGGTACGTATGCGGTCAAGTATTGACCCCATACTACAAGCCTCTCCATGCTAACCCGTTTCGGACATCTTGTATTTGCCTCCACACGAAGAAAATGGCTTCACTCGTCAGGGAGCTTCCCCCACCTGCTGCTGGAAAGCCACCGGTATACGGACTTCCGCGTGCAGTTCCTCTTTCTGCGATTGCGTTCTTGTGCAATATACCTCGAGCGATGTAGAGAGTAGCTACGAAGCATGTTTTCCTTTCAGTTGACAAGAAAGTGATGAGCGTGAAAATTCTCACGAAGTGGAAGGGGGAAAGGGAAAAACCTGAACAGGTTGCAACTCCTTCAGGGTGCACTGAAGTGCAAATATGCTTACTAAGACAACCTTGTTCCTCATTGGCCTCTGTCACGCTTGAGACGCACCAGCTGAGTTGCCCTTGCCACGATCTTCAAGTGAAAAATTTAAGCAACTCTCACTTTCATCTGGAATAGAGCAGGAGAAGGAAGTCAATGTTTTCCAAAAGTAGCAGATTCCCCATGCAAGAGCCTCATAGCCTTGGGTCATGGAGCGATCACACGTGGAAGAAGATGTTTGGAGGCATTCCAAATAACGGCCGAGAGAAAGCGAGCAACGCTAATATATAGACATGATAGCTGTCAGGGAAAAGTGATTCAGTGGCTGATCGAAGTGATGGAATGGAATGACAGTCACGCTCCATCGGATTCAGGTTCCATCATCCATCCTCCTCTCGGGAAGCAGCTGCAAATCTCTCTTCCGGAATCTGGGGCTTCGACATTCTCTGCCTGCGATTCCACCAGCCGCGCTTTTAAGAGAGAATTAGCCACCCGATGCGGTGACTTCGGCGACTTCATCAAAGTGGACTCGTTATGCTTGCCTGGTTTCGTCCGGTCCACCCGTTCCTTGTCCCCTTGTCCTCTGTCCGTATGATCGTAATTACCTGTCCTATTCATCTTCACACGCCCTTTGGGGCTGGACGATTGCCATTAGATTCGGATCTAGATTCCAGCATCCAGGTAAAACTAGTTTCGAAGATTCAGTGAAGCATGAGCGCGCCAGATCACGACCACGAGCATCCTTATTTTTGTAGTTGTCCTGAATTTTTAGAGAAAGGAGAAAGGCGCTCATTGAGTGACTAAATCATTTAGGTGAAGTAGGCTATCTCTAATATCCTACACGGAACATCCCACAATGGACTGATTATCCCCTTTTATGTCCTTCTTGAAAAGCTGGCATTGTACAAGGGTATTTAGTTGCGTTTTTTCACATTTAGGACTTTCGGCCACAATCAGATCAAGAACGTCTTTAGTGTGCTGGAAACACCAAAAAACAGTTTAGATACTTGAGAAAGGAATTTAAAGTGTCGTTCTGAATGGTGTTTGTAGGAACGACGAGGAAATTTGTTATCCCCATTGTTTTTCATGTCGACTACAAACCATCAATGTACACGCCCCTTACACTGCCTTCACATGTGTCTGCTTGTCGGAGGGGGAATTCCTCATCAAGTCAATGCTACAAAAAGTCTAATTCCCCCCCCCCCCTCCCTCCGGGCAACAATCGGAAATATTTAATTTTGAATCATCTCAGCTGGAGACTGTCTGCGGCGTGCTTGTACTCGCTGCTAGCGAAGGTCGTTCGGATTTTTGCCCAAGGGTGCAGATGATTCGGTTGAGAGTAATTCAAAACTGTACATCCGCATGTGTATCATATTCCCATTTGCTAGTATAGTTACTGTCAATTCTCCAGAGATCTCAGGAAGGATATATACTAAGAGGATAGTCTGTGGGAGAGGAGAGGACGCCACGGATGGAGGGAATCAATCCCCTGCTGACCCAGGTGGGCTAATGCTTTGCTGATTCATTCTCGGCTCATTGAAAACGGATCAGGGAAGTCGCTAATCCACGCATCATAATATAATAATGTTGACGAGATTCCGGGTCATGCCGATCGCCGAACGAGGCTCGGGCAAAATGTGCCCATTCATCGTCAACGGACAAGAATCCCCGGGCGACACACTTCATGCTTCATCTCGGGTTCGCATTCGCCCCGCACGTTGTACGATGTGTCTCCTTCTTCCGTATTTCTATTTTGCGACATTCAAACAGGAATCCCGCAACGCAAGCCATGGAGAGTTTCCGTTTCCATTGATCTGCCCCGTTCGCATGGGGTCATTCCATGCAGAATTGTCACAGGTGACCCAGCACTCTTGCACTCGCCCACTCCATCCATTGCTATGCTGTGCGAGTCCACTCCAGTCCAGAGCCGATCGCCGCCCTGTCATGATTTCCCTGTTCTCGCCATGGCTTCGCATGCATTTCAATATCCTCCCTACGGGTTGGCTGAATGGCATCGGAGCTGTCAGAGATGAAGAATATCTGCGTGCGTGGAGTGTCACCCGGTCAAAATATATACAACAGTTCTTGCTCGCTCAGATTGGCATCAACGCGGGTGACCTGGCCTGTTAAACCGCCTTCTCATGGCAGAGCGAAGACAGATGCCCTCGATCCAGTGATACCAGTCCTGCGGAATGAAGTGAGCTTCTGTATGACACCTGGTTCCTGGCACACGTGCGGCTGATGACGATAGAGTGACTAAGATGGAAAGTATGTCTTCGGGCCTGATGAGCTTTACCGTAGCATGTGATGTTCTGAATAGGAAAAAAATATCGTGTTCCATTGAAGACGAACCTGCTGTCCAATAAAATTCGTGACAAGGAAAGATGACAGTCGATTCGTCTCTTTAGGGTGCCGCAGTGAAACACCTGCTGGCTGCATGGCATATTGACACAATTTGTCATAATTGAACGTGCGAAGAACAGGTCTGAGGTCAGACTCTTTGAATTTCGTTACACTCGAAGTATGCAATCTAATCGAACCTGACGCAATGTACCATAATTTGCTTCATATTCGCCTCGGTTTCGTTTTTTTTTTTAGCACCATCTCTTGTTTTCCGACTTGGCTATCGCTCGAGAACTCCAGTGCATTTCTACGGCAGGCATTTTCCGAGAAGCTGGTATTCCCATGCCTTCCTTCGCAGGTCATTGCCATCGTATCGTTACTGGTTGCGATGAATATCGAACGGGACTTGATGGTAAATACGTGTTTGGGGAAGCTTCGTCTGGGGCAGATAAGACAGTAGAACACTCATATCCTACAGCATAAATATTCGGATTTATGCTGACTTCCACGAGAGATGCAATCGTGGGAATATGTTGCAAGACGCGTTGCTTCTTGTTTGTGGGGTATCTCCCTTTCTAAATAAAAAAAAAACAACAACCTTTGCCACGTGATAGCTCGTGACTTACGCAATGTTAAAAAATCACCGAGTACTTGCACCATCAATCGATAATGGCCATTCGTTTCTTAATTGACCGTGTTTTGGATAAGGACCCTCTCGCAGATAGGCAAGAAAGGACAACCACCGATAACCTTGAAGACACCGAAGGCTTGCATCGCGCGAGAGGCGCTCCAGCCACAAGGAGATATTTTGCCCTTTGAATTTCACTCTACGCCGTAACCCGGTCAACTTTGGCGTGTTGTAAGAAAGGAATCCGGTGATAATGGATGTGATCATCGTGATGTGGCGTTCATTGTCCATTCTCTCTCGGTCTCAGGGTGGTATCAGTTTTCGAAAAATCCCACAGGTTGAGATGAATCGCCTGTTAAAGAAAAGTTTTTCATTGGAGACCCCCTACTTTTCTCTTTCATTATTCTTCGACGTGCGAGGAAGAGCATCTGCATAGAGCGTGCTAGGGGTTTGCTTGCCCTGTCGTAGATTATAAACGGGACATGGCGCTCATTCATAATCATGCTAGCTCAAAGCAATAGATTGACCCATGCACATGAATGGAAATTTTTGCCGAAAGCGTGCCAGGCACCGATTTACTTGGCTTCATTGACAGCCTCGGTTCGGGTTGGTTCACCCTGCCATGCTATTGGAGATTTTGAAAGAGCCCATGGCCGTTACATCCAAATGAGATAGGTGCTACACTTAACGTTACCAGGGACGAGGTCACGAATGGCCTATGCCCATTAGTCAAGTACGCAAGAGGCATCGATAGCATCTCCGATGCCACACGCCGATGACCGCAGCAACACGAACGTGCAAGGCAACGAAACTCTAATGATTTCACTTCGCTCCGCCGAGATTCATCTTTCCCGGCCTTCGTAACGGAACACGATGAAGCCGGGCACCTTGGCCTTTCTTCCCATCGGGTGGTCTCGCCATCATCAATGGATTATCGAGTATATCAAGATTGATTGTCATCAGACAAAAGGTATTATTATGGCGACCTATACCCTGTTCCCGAGGCACCCAAACGCGAAATCTTTCTTGTCCAGATCCCACGAATGAGATGGATCGAAGTTTCCCCTCGAATAGGTTCTTCTGAACCTCTAACTGTTGAGAATTCCAAAGCAGAATGGGAAACCGTTCGGTACTGAAAGGTCTGATCCTTGCTTCAGTCCTCGGTCACGCTCTACATCCATTCCCCCTCTCATTTCTCTCGTCCCACATTTTTACTTGTTTTTCTCTCTTTCGCTTTCCACCGCACTCGATCATCAAGCTTGCGCTACCTGCTTTTGAGATAGTCACATTTTCACGTGGAAACGACTTCAGGAAATGCGTTCTGATTCTTAAGTATGAGAATTTTTTTTCAGTAGGAAGGAGTCCTTTTTTCATGCACGCTTCGATCATTGCCCTGTGACCGAGGGGTTTCGATCCATGGAGCATGAAATGGAAAAAACCGGGCCGAGGAGACAACCGCAGTTGGATTTATTGTCCTGGGGCCTTTCTTTCCTTGCGGTTGATGTATTTCAAGCCGATCGGAAGGTAGAGATGGAATTATCAAGGAGAAACATAGCATATCCGAGCCCGGAAAGGAAATTCCAGTCCCTCCACTATCAATCTGCTACACGGTCCTAGATTCCCCGTATTTCCTCGTGCGTAACGACTCACCGTGAAGAGCTTCTACGCCGACAGAGTTTCGAGCTGCATCTCTCTTGTTCCCGGTTCACTCTTCTTTCCTTCCTTCCTTCCTTCCTTTCCTGGCCGGGCGGATCGAACAGTGATCCAGGAAGGGCGTGACCATGAAAGTGGAAGTCTGCTAACGGCGTCTGGGCTCATCTTGCCGACGGGTAAGCACCCACCTACCATCTGGACATTCCTCGGAAACGGGAACTTCCTCATGCTTGACGATGTGTGAGATTTTAAGTGCAGGGTTCTTCTTGAGCTAATCTTTTCGTGCTACCCTTGCACCGGTTTCCTGTCTTCAGGACGCCTTTACCGAAAGCTCTCAAATAATGGTGTGCCCGTTGAAACGTGTCTTTTCTAGTCTTTCTTCTCTAGTCAACCCACAATTTCCATCGTCCAACTCGAGATAGTGAGCGGCCGATCATATCGTAGTGCTGGATTTTTTTTTTCACGTATACTGATATCTTAGACCGCTGATGCCCCGAATTCAGACTGTGCAAGGGAATCCATCGCTGATAAGCATAATATGATAGGTCAGCACAAGCGGGTCATGACGAGGATTAGGAGCAAACTGCCGTCGACCCCCATGTGAAAGTGGCGTATTCTCACGAAGAACGGTGGCGAGGAAAAAGGGCACAGATATCGAGCTTTTGATCCTATGAGGGACCTCGATGTGCTTCCTTGGAGGGACGGAAGGAGAAAAGGAATCGAGAGATGGGATTGATGCCATTCCAGATGGAAGAAGAGGGAAAGGAACCGATATTTCTGCACAATTTGCGCCGCAGGTGGACCCTGAGAAATTGCCGGCCCCAACTGTGCCGTTTATGCAGATTCGGCTAGACTCAAAGGTTCCAGTCACGACAGTTTTCCTTCGGTCGTCTCGAGAGGTCGAGAGAAGTATCTTTGTTCTGTCTCTACTCCCATATTTTGGCGTGGACAATTGTGCAGTGCAATACCTTTCCTGTCCCTTCGCGTTCCTTCCGATCCCTGCACCGACACGAGATACGGTAAAGAACACTGTTCTCATTCTCGGAAGTGAGACAGCAATCCTCCTCTATCTGGCTTCCTTTTACGTCGTCGGGGAGGACTTTCACCTATAGTGATTGACCTCCATACATGCCGGAGTTGCTCCCCTGCGTCGTAGGCGTAATGCTCGACAGATGCCTCAATTTTTCTTCCTTAATGTACATCGTCTCCCAACCTTCCCAATCATTGGAATGACACTTGAAAAATTGTCCCACTCCCTGTCAAGAGGGTGCTCGTGTGAAGTTATCGGGGACTTTTCTCATATTTGTTGCCAGATGAAAGACGTAATCGCTCTGCTGCCTTTTCTCGCAGGTCAATGTCCGGATGATGTCTCCATGAGAACACCTTCATTCGGCCGAAAGAATCCTCTTGACCGCGGAGACGCGCCTCATTCCTAGGTGGCTCCGGACACAACCTGGGGCGCGTTGAGAATCCGTGTAAATCTGGAATTATGACGGGGAAGGAGAGCCGGGGTGAATGCGTTGCCGCCGGCCTGCGTGATTTGTCCCCCCATAAATTCTCTCCTTCGGGGTTTTCATCCTTGTCGTGAGCAGGTGGTTATTCGAGATAGGAAGTCCAATGTGACACACCCATCAGTGAGAGCGTATGCGCACATTCCTTGCTAAGCTGAAAGCATTTACTTTCTTCTACTTTGCCTTTGTTCCGGGATCATATGCCAGTATGTCGGTACTCCCGTTTGAATAACGGAGACCGACTTTTCGATTACCATCGCCACGGTTGCTGGAACGGGTCTCACCGGCTTCCTCGTCCTCGTCCCTTTTTTTCCGACTCTTATGCTTAATCGGTCAATCACAGCAGGGCCTTGTCAATCATCATGACACATGCCTATTGAGCTTTACGAGCTCCCTCTGCATTCCGTTCCCAACCGAACCTCATCGAAGAGGCACGAATGAGCCAGACGTGCAGGCTCGAGAGAAAGGTTTTGCACGCCACACTTGTTCCGGACTTGAAAAGTGCATCTTGATGTACTTCTCGAATGAAAGTAGAATCGAGCGAATCTTCATTGCGCAATCCTTTATTGTCTCATTCTCCCCTTTCTTCTCGATCGGTCTGAATGGGTCACTGGGTCTTCGTCTCCCATCCCCGAGTTTTCGTAAGACGCCCTCAATGTTATCGAGATTGCTAAAGTCTCCCACGCACGTGCGCCGTCCACGAAAATTGCCCTGCATCACGCCAAGGAGCCACAGGCCTAGACGGGAAACTCCCCCTTTTCAACCTCGTTTTAAGATTGAACACTTCTTCACTCGAGGGGTGCTCGTCGAGTTGATACGAAGCGGAGCCTCGCCTTCTCATCCCTCTTATTTCCTGGTTCGAGGGGGCAGCGAACGCTCATCCCCCCCCCCCCCCCCCCCCCCCCCCCCCCCTTTTCGAAGATGGTGGAGGTCCTTAACCTTTTGCATTTTAAGAGCATGACCATGGGAGAGAGGAAGGGAAGGGCGATTTATCAAGTCCTAGTTTTTCCTTCACGTCCAAGTGAGTGAAAATATATAGATGACATGCTATCTTGTTTTGTGGCTTGCTCCACATTTGCATAACAATTTCGAAACAATCACTTTCTTCTTCCTCTCTTCCTCTCTTCCTCTCTCTCTCTCTCTCTCTTTCCTATGGGATTTTTGCCAGGGTTCAATCCATCTCTTCCACGATGTTCGGCTCACGATTCCCTTCTTCCATCAAACCGGCTCAGCCCCATGCCGAGCTCATTTCTCGCGCTTTTCATGACTGATACCGATCACTCTGATCACTTTCACCCACTCTTTGGGGGTCCGCCTGGTGAGAACAGAATGGCAACAGTTGTGAAAATGCACGATGGACGAGACCTCCAGCCGTCACGACTCCATTGGCCGAAAATGCCACCCATAGATTTCGTCCTCCTCCTCCTCTATAGTCGGTCATATGGAAAAATGCGTGAGGGACTTTATCCTTAGGATTTCAATGGTAATGGCTTTTTCATGTTCCATAGTACTCTTCAGAGTTTCTGCGAGTGGTTTGGATTCCTTATGAGCGCTTGAATATACCACACATGAGCGTCATTACATGTACGAGTAGAAGTCGGAGTTGACCTCGGGAAACATGTCAGGGACCTCATTCATCGTAAGGCATATTCTTTCTTCATATTTCTGTAATAGATTTTTTCGTCTTCTGCTGACATGTCTTTGGAGAGTCCTCGTTCTCATAGTTTCTTTTCATACCACCGTTGTATTCCGTCATGATCCCTAACCCCAGTAGTTCTTGAGCCATCAAGGGTTCTCTCTTTCGCGAGATGAAAACCTTTTCGCATGTTTATCCTGCTGCAGTAAACGGCTATATACCACACACAAAAGTGGAACACGCTCTATCGTCAGGGACAAGGGCTATTTCAGTCATGCAAGTACGTCATTTCGGTGGAACATGTATTACGAGGTGATTTGGTGTCACGGTGAGTCGGTGGCACTTGAAAGAAGAAGGTAATTCCATAGCTGGCAATCTGACAAGGGAGCTCAGTCTCTCGCACAGGTCAACGCGTGACTCCTCTTTCTCATAGAGACCGCAAGACACTCAGCTTATGAACGGGACAAAGGTGATCCTTGTACCTCGAACCCCACGTGCACGTCCAGAATCACGTCGTGTCTTCAAAATGGTTAAAAAAAAAAAAATTAGAGAGCGATAGAGGTCCAGCCCGAAAAGAGAAACAGTCTTGTGAAATACCATAGAAAAAAAAGACCCGATAATCTGATGGATGAGATGAATTTCTGCGTGTCATTCCCATGTTCTAGATCGGAGGGCCTCAGAGCCTGAGTGGTATCCCGTCTCCTCGATTCGAAATGCCTCCGGGGCATTCTCTCCTCCCCATTCCCATGTCTCATCTGAAGAGGAACATGAGCCACAGCAACTTGAGCAGAATCCCGACCCTTTCTGGCAAGAAAATGGTGAGCTCGGATCCAGAGTGAAATATAACCCTCGAGCACGCATCATTTCCATCTCCTCTAGCACGTCTTCGTGGAATGGGGTCGGCCCGAATTGTGGAGTTATTTTCGAGGCCTCAATCTTCTCAGAGAAACGAAATCATATCATATTCTCTTATTCGAAATTATTCGCATTCTGTAGAGACTGCTCATCATGCGCCTGCAGGAGGTTCTTCATGTGCCTGCAGGACATTACATCACCACGTGTCGAATGCATGACGTAATTGAGGTGCTGCAGGGTTTTTTGTTACTCGCCACGCACGATAAATTCTTTTCCTGGTTCCTTTTAAATTCATTTTTTTCGATTGCTATTCCTTCAGGCAAAGGCAAGAATACATGTCTCTATGACTGATTTCAAAACGGTAGTTTGATTGCAGTTCGGTTATAGTTTCAGTTTAGACTTTGGTCTGATATAAATTCTACGGTGCCTTTGTCATAGTTTTCGAAATTCCAACGGGAACTGCAACTGAAATGCCACTAAACTGCGACTGTACTGCAGTTTTCAAATCAGCTTATGTCGGTACCTTCGTGGGTCGACCTCATACGCACAGGAACTCAATTCACTGTTGAGTACTGCTTATGGGGATTTTTAAAGATGTCAAATTTTATTGGGGAAAGTAACGTGTAAAGACGCCCCCCCCCCTCAATTACTAACCTGACAAAATCCGGATGATGCTATGGATGAATGCGTTGATTCAGTTTTATGACGGTTCTACTTTCAAGAACAATGAACGTTTCTCCGTTTTTGTCTCATCTCATCTAAAATATTCGGGTATCCGAAGATTGAGCAACGGCTTTGTTCAACGTTTGATTCGATATCCGGAAGGATTCTTGCGCTCCAGGATATAAATTCTTCCAAAAGCCGACAGCGCCTTCGACATAGTAAGCAACTGTGAAGAACATAGCAAAGCTGTGAACATTGCAAGCAACTGTGAACATCTTTTATTTCCTATTTCTTTATCCACGGACATCAGATGAGGGGTTGAAGAAAGATTAAAGAAATCTTAGGTGCTTTTGCTTACAATTTTCAGCGTTTTTTTTTTCAAGATTGGGTGAGTCTCGGGATGAAGTTTTTTCGGATGGATCCGATGAATGTTTCAGAAAATAATCACATTCAAGGCAGAGAAAGCATAAGCGACAGAGATTCCGTCTTAGACAAGATCAGGAGAACTCGGGAAAATGCATGAGTTTCTTGAATCGGAATCACAATCAGAATATCTGTAGTTTTTTTTTATCCTAGGGAATTTTTCATGCTTAGGATTGAATCTTGGCAGTCGTTGTCGGCCTGTTGGAATTTTGGGGAGAGGTTTCCCATTATAAATCTCCGGGGTATATAAATTTCCACGAATTCCGAACCGCAAAATGAGCTCCCATTATTGTACAGTCGCCAAGTGGGTCACAGTAGGACTCAAGCTGTCCTAATGTAAAATATCTTCATATTTATATTGATAAATTTCCCATGATTATACTGGTAAATTCCTGGGAGAAAAAAAGATACATATATTTGAATAACTATTGATAAATTAAAAGAACCATGCCTTTGATCTGCGAGTAAGTTTCTCGATAGGCCTGCAGAAAGTCGGTAGAGAAAGAGCTGGATACTTTTTTAATTATCAAGTCATGCATCGTATGTACGATAACACAAGATGCCAAAATAATGGGCTCAAAATCGCCTCAATCATCGTTACATTTCTCTCCATTCCCTCTCTCTCTGTCGTTCTCTGCTGAAAGTGCGTGCGGGCAAAACCACAGAACATGATGGTGTTACAAGCTCCATCTGACCCGTCCTGCTCAGGCTTATGGAACCCTGTAATCTTTCCCACGTGACTATAATCTAGTGAGTCAATCCGCTATGAGAGTAGGTGGTCTAACGAGAAGCCTCGGTCGGCGGTCTCCAGACAGAGGAAGCTCTTGTTTTCATGGTAAACTGACGAGATTCGGAGCTCATGAGCTTCTCCTCATGCCAAGGTAATTTAGAACGGAAGGCAATCGTTTGGCGTGCAAATATCATGGGCTCTCGAATCGTTTGCGTGGTATTGTGCAAAGGGAGATTTGTCGAACGGTGTTTGGGGATGGGGGGGGGGGTGATCAATCTGGATGGAATTCATTTCATGCTCGTAATTGGTTACCTTCGGGGGATGAAGGGAAGGACTGATGAGGCTCTTCTGCATTACAACTCGGGGAGGGAACCTTTCAGAGTCGACACGCTGTTATTTCAATTCACCTGATCTCATGCTGTCGTTTGATGAGTCTCAGATTAATGATTGGTCTTTCTTCTCAATGTCCTGTGTTTTTTTTTCATGTTTCCTTATTGTTCATTGTAGAGTCCCTTTGAGATGGGTCATCAAGCTCCGGGAATGAGAATGATGAAGAAGGCCATCTCAACCTCTCGTCTTGCCGTTCCATTCACCGCTGTGGTGAGCTCTCCCTCTTTTTCTTCGGTTTTTCTATTAGGGACTACTGAATAGTTGTCCCGTTTCCTACGAAATTAATTATTCTTTTCATCCAACCATGCCATTTCGTAATGAAGCGTTCCTTCAGAGTTCGGCCATTTCTTGTCCCCATTCATATGCAGAAGTAAGCCTGGTGAGATTTTCCACGGTCTGATCTCGGCGTGGTCTCGACGGTCATGCTTACACAAACATTCCATCAAGTGTGTGTTGGCAAACCGGAAATTCCGTTTTGCAAGCTCCATAACAAGATGTGGTTTGGCAGAACAATCTTTGTTCTCTTGCTGAGTTGTGCCTTCACGGGAGGCTAAGGTCGTGGTTCCTTTTTAGAGCGATTATCTCCCTGCGTGTGCGGAATAAGCACTGGCAGGGCCTCACGGAGAGTATTGGCAGAACTTCAGCGGCTTTCTCTCATTATGGAATCTTTTCGTGTCGAGGAAGAAGAGCGCAGGAGTTGGATGCTGATTCATAAAAAGGCATCCGTCATCATTGTCTGGGTTCGCTCGAGTGGAACTTATCTTCCTAAGAACTTTTTTTGCTGATTCCTTTCGCTACTTATGCGTCACATGTACGCTGCTTCAGTGACACGTGAAAATTTCGGATTTCCATCTCCCAGGGATTGTGTTCAACGATCTAGTCCGATAGTGGCAGCCGGGTTAGACAATGAACGGAACACCAGAACACCACTCTTGAGAATCGGGGGCCTCTTGCAAACAAAAAAAAAAGCTTTAGTCTAAAGTCTCTCATGCATACGAACTACACAAGGGGAAAGGTATTCTTTATTCTGTTTAAATTACATATTTAGGACTGATTGCACACACCAATGCTTAGAGGTCTCATGAATAGAGCAGTTCTAAGAAAGTCAACATATGAAAGGAGCAGTAAAAGTCGTGTATTTGCCTCCAGAACAAAAGAAAATTATATGAAAGTGGTGTGCTGATGACAATATATGTATGCATAAAAGAATTAAACTTGTATTTTTCTTCCGGTAAAGATGAGATTCCAGGATAAGATTCAGCACAAAAATCGGTTTCACGAAAAACGAAGATTTTTATATTTTCTTCAGCTTTCACTTAATTGTTTCCCGGATGATAGACTTTCCCGAGACTTTCTTTTAGAGGTTGTGCAGCTGACTTAATTAGTAATGAGAAAAACTTTAACTATCTTTTCGTTCCTACGTACTCCATTTTGTATTGGACATGGAATCCCTCTCCAAGAATAATCCTTTCTTTGAATAACAACCAACAGCGTATGTTTGTATCGCTTCCTGTGACGCGAGAGGTTCCAGACTCCTTCCTCCCCTTCCCCCCCGCCCAGCTAAAGACATGATAGAATTACCCCTATCAGAAAAAAAAAAACAAAGCAGAAAGCTCTTTGCGTCCTCATCTCGTTCAGTGTTGCTATTAAGCCGAGGATTCTGGAAAGGCCCAAGCTTTCGCAGTGCGGCTTGCTTCTTTCTGTACCTCTGCATATGTCAAACTAAGTATCGGATTGATTAATTCCGTTTGTCGAACAGGTTGAAGGCGATCAATAGGTGAAGACGATCTTACATATTGAAAGGAAAATTTGGCTAATCGTGTAAAACAAGAAGTGTGTGGTATTGATTCATCGGTAGAGGGATTTGGATTATGACTTTCCTTATAGATGTGGCATATGCGATCGAGCCATGAGCATCTTGCCATTCGACAAAGCGCGTTTTATAAATAGAACTTCGAAACATGCGAAACTTCTTTCGAAACAAAAACCTCATTTTCACAATCCGGAGAACTCAACCGGTCCTGGAAAACCATATTTCTTTTCAACTGGCTACTATTCCTACTCCATTGTCTTGTTGCCATTGACTGGTTCCATAGAATGGGCTCTGAGGCAAGAGTCATCCATCCCCAGAATCTCCGAGTTGGCAGACAATTTTCTGAGAGGAAGCCAAGTAAAGATAAAAGCAAGGGTTTTTAAGAAAAAAAAAGTTATCGAGACAGAGAAAAATACAGATTGATTTTAAGTGCAGCTTGCATGTTTACAATGCTTTCCAATTGAGTTCATAGTTTTTTTCACTCCACTCAAACGCGCTCTAAGCAGTTTTTAATCACCACTTTCATGCAGCAGATAAAGACGCTTCGTGCAAGAAGCTCCGACCTTCTTTTCTATGGAGTAATCGCGAGGACGGAGAGCAGAGTGATTTCTGATCGGTCTCTGGGGAAAGGGGGACAGAAGAAGCAGATGAGGTAGTCGACTCCCGCGATCGCCATCTGGCGCTTTACAGCGAAAGGCTCTAGTTTCTGTATAGAGCGCTAGAGTGCGCGTCGAATGTACGCTCCAAAAGAACATGCGATGCCACGTTTTTCATAACCTGGATGTGTTCCCAATTGACATTCTGTGCAGTGCATCTTACATGCACGTATATAATGATATAGATTCATTCATTCATTCCATCTCCGACTCACTGGACTCATTGAGATCGTCAGTAAGAAAAATATAGAAAAGAATGCCTGCTGTAGATACAATCAGCAAAGAAATTAAATGGGAACGAGCGAGAACGGCGTTCTCATATTTTTTTCTGTGGAAACGTCGTTCCCACAAGCTTTTTAAAAGGGAGTGGGAACGCCGTTCACATACTTCTTGCTCTTACTTCTTACTCCACGAGTAAAAAAATTTTCCTACCGTAGTCGGCTCTTGCAATTAATGACTGCAATGGGGACAAGGGGCAGTTGAACACATCACGTCCTCGTTTATATCGTTCCCATCTTTACCCAAACCGACTTTCATCACTGGTGTGGAATCGAAGAAAAAATAAACTCTACCATGGGATGCTTAATAAAGTCGTTAAATTAAAGTCGTTAAGTGAAGATTTGCGTTTAGAAAAAAAAAGGAACTTTGGTTCTTGTTCTGGTACTGTACTGGATGCTTCGCCTTAGTTTTAGTCCGTCCTCCCTGGTTTGCCTGGGGAATCCACCTTTAATGTCTTTCATCATGACGAGCCTCGTCGTCGTGGAGTCATTCACCGAGATTGGGGTTGTGGAAGGTTACTTATGCGTGGATGGAAGTTGTATGAGATTTCAGGCCTAGAGGTTGCAAGGGGGAAATCCTGCTTCGCATGTACATGAGTACATGAATGGACGAATCGCTTATTCCATCGCTCTAAAAATGCAAAGAAAGAAGGTCGATCTGCATTGCTACTCCTGGTCGTGCCGTCTCCAATTAACGATATTCGTGACGTTCTGGGCTTCTTTCAAGAGCGGCTTGTTATTAGCAGTTTTGTCGGTGCCCTCCTTTTTCTTTCATCAAAGGAGGGAGGAGGGAATGGGCGAGGCACCAGCTGAAACGATGACCCACTGATAAAGGGAAGAAGCTTGCATACGTTATACACGAAAAATATTCCCCTCCCTCTGTTCAGTTAGTACACACTGTAGGGTGGAGGAACTCGAGCAATGGACAATGCTTTTGAGCTGCGTGAGAACATTCTTCTCTTCAGCTTACGAGGTATTCTCCATTGTTCACGCCTCCTAGACCATTACTAGTCAAGATTGGATAGGTGTTGACCTGATGACTTCCGGAACCGGGTTGGATAGTCGCCTTCATTTGCAATGCAATAATAGTGGTTGCTTCCCCCTCGGGTGTTTCGCGCTGAGAAGCTCGAAAAAAGTACTTTCCATGAACTGGAGCGGAGTACTCGATCGTGATCCCCTTCTTTGACCGACTTCCCTGGTCCCTTGCTTCCCATTTTCTGATGCAACCTCTGCAGCGTTCGAGGGTAACTCTTTTCACCGGTGACTGATGATGGCGTGAAGATGGGAAAGAGCTGGAAGGTCGTGTGATGATGGAAAGGGAAAGTTCACAGCTCCATTCCAGAAGCCTTCTCGCCGGCAGCCCGTAATGAAGGGTACTGCACCTTGACCCCTTCCCATCTCCCTCGAAATTGATTCCCCCCCCCCCCCCTATCTGAAACGGGAATATCCTATCTTCTGTGAATGACCTCGCATGTGCTCCAAAAAAAAGAAATCGTGGCCATAATTCATCAGGGAGCCAGCGGTCACCGATTTTCCTTATTTCGCAAAAGTAACGGTCCCAAGTGTAATGATGGCACATAAGGTAGAATAGTCGATGAAACAAGATGCGAGGGAGTCACGGTAAGGGAGTTTTCCCAGACGAGTTTCACAAGGTTTTTAGTCGCCTTCTCCCCACGCCGTGAGAAGGCCTTGTCGCCGTAGAACGAGATTTCCCAGAGAAATGGACTGAAGCATACGTGTCTCCGCTCTTTACCATTTCACTCCCTCATAGACGGTGAATCTGTGCCTGTGTTGACTGTTATTGGCGTAATTCAAGTGAGAAATAGTCCAGGGGAAGCAATTAGAGTGCCTTTCATTCGCCTCGTCCGTCTTTCCTTCCTTCCTGCCTTTTTTTGCCCTCAGTTCTGGTCATCACGTCCGCTCCTCTGCAGTCTTCTTAGCAATATCGGTTATGGAACTGGGTTCTGCTCTTCATCTACGACTCTCTCACTGTGAACTATCGTTCTTGTAAGTAACACATTTTTTGCACGTTATTCTATGAAGAAGGCCTGTCTCCCACGAGGACTCTCATCTTGGAAAGTATAGCCTAGTATTATGAAGTTTAGCCAAGAGAACTTTTTTTTCTAGTACTTTGCCACAAAACTCCTGACCCGTTTCACGCTAGGTACTTGGATGTCTTCATTAGCACCTGCCAAAAAAAAAAAAACATATGTGGTCATCAGGGGATCTTCGTGAGTAAGCTGCGTTTTTGCAACCCGCAATTACCTCCCATGTTTTATCCCGAGAAGATCCCAGCTTCTATTTTCCCCCCATTTTTTATCTTCTTTTTTTTTCGTTTTTTTGCTCTTCCTTCCCTGAACCAAAAAAAGTACAATGGGACAATTACGGTGGAGAGCAATATAAGAGCAGAAACCGTAGAAGTGCCCCCTGCACCGTCCCCTGTTATGAGTCCTCCCATTATAAAGCGATTTGTTCTTTGAACTGCCTCATTCGAGTCGTGAGCTTTCGTGTGCGTGCTTCCCCTTCGCACGTCCGGTTAGTATGCTTTACAGTCAGTTCCTTGTCGGTCTTGTGGCCTCTTCGTCTCCTTGTCCCATGGCTGTGTCCTTTCGTGCGGTAGGGATTGACGAAATGCAGTGGCTTTCCCTCTAATTTCCCGCACGTGAATGGACTGTCCGCTTCCCCCAACTCTCATTGTGCTGTGAAATGAAGCTTACCTCGGTTATGTCACTTTGAGACCACTTGAAGGCTTTTCCCTTTAGCTCATGGCCAGGAAACCGTAACTGTTCCCTTATGCCTGGGAGGCTGTAAGCTGCAATTTCCGGCAATAGAAGTTGATTCCATTCAGTTCACCCATGATTCGAAGTGTACGAGACCGAGTTATGTGTGTCCATGGCGGTTCACTCATCGCTAATTTGCAGGGAAGTGACGATATGAACATTTTCAATACTTTTATAGTTTGATATTCTGCCTTCCGATATTCGATAACCGATAATGGCAGCTGATGTAGAAGGAGCAACTCTTTAATGAAGCTAGCAATATGGTTCTTGCAAATGAGATCACGGAAGAAAAATTTTATCCACTCCCGTTTCAAGTTCTGCTTTTCTGGAACCAAATTCACAGACCAACCTTTTTCATATTATGTAACTAGTTTGCTCGAGCCTAACTATGTTCTGCGGCTCCTTTCTTCCAAATTAAAATTTTCTCTAAGAATCAGCTTAGTCTAAGATTAATATTTGATTTGCCTACACAGAGAAAAACGACCCGTTATAATGCGTCATTTGACATGTGTCCCGAAATAATTTCTTATTGGTTCCGAAAACGTGTCGTGAGTGTGTCGAATGGCACATTCTGTAGCTTGACTTTTTTTTCACGCGTGTCATTTGACACATGTCCATCTGCCAAAACTTTTTCGTGCGTCATCCGACACACTTCGACCTGTGTCACTTGCAGTAAAACATGCAAAATGACACACTCGAGTGTGTCAAGATTCATGACACATTAATTTGTGTCACCCAGGTGATGATCAGACACACTTTTATGCGTCATTTGGCATACTAAAAGTTTTCAGTGTATGCTATGTTGGTCTACTATTTTTCCTTTGCATGTGAATATGTAGATTTAGGTGTGGTGATGACGACCGATTCCTCCTTTATTCTTACGCTTTCAGGATACTCCGAACGTTGAGGTTCAAGTCTAACTTTATACTATGAATACTGATCACCATAGGCGGCGATTTGTTGAGAAACATGGGGGGAGGGGCTCAGAGACCGTACTCCTTTGCAATTTTTCCTTATTCACATGTCCATACTGCCCCCTCTCCCCCAATCTCTGCACTCAGACAGATTTAGGCTTGGTCTAGAACAGTTTTCTAGAACAATTTTCTGCCAACTGTACCAGATTACAAGACCAAGACCTCAACTGTACTAGCAACAACTACTGAGGCAATTTGAAGCAGTCTAGCCTTTGTATGCTAAAACTCCATGAATTTGTAAAAATCCGCTGTTCGTCTACACAGCTAGATTTTTCCCTTATTGACATTCCGCAATTACCCGCAATTTTTAGTCCTTGCCGTCCAAGTATCTTCAACGTGGAGAAAATAATCACTGACGCTCTTCTAGTGCCTAGATCTGCCATACGAGCTTCAGTCTATTGACCTTTCCAGTCCCTTTTTCCAATTACTAAAAGCACTCTCTTGTTCGAGGACGTGAAGAGGCCCTTCTCAATGCTTTCTTGCAGATTGAACAGACCACCTTTCCAATGGGGCTTTCGAACGATAACCAGATATGCTTAATATAAAGCTATCATCACTTCGGTTGGACTAACAAAAAATGTTTCATGGATTGTAAAGGGGACTGAGCTGCTTCTGCTAAATATTTCGGGGATCCGAGCCCCTGAACCCCCAATGAATTGCCGCCTATGATGATCACCATTGTTAACAATGTCATCAATTAGACTTAGAAATTCATTTCGATTTTATGACCTCATTCCATCCTAGGTTGTCATCAAATTTCAGTTGCCGCATTTTCTGCAATGGTAGTGTATAATATAGGTACTAATTAGGGCTGTCACTAAACATCCAAGGAAACATATGAACATTCTATCGGCGTTAGAGGAGCATTAATAGTTCTGCCTCCATACCGCTGAACGTTGAGGTAAAACTAATGCCACTTATGAGGTGAACGTTCCCTCTCGATCTGGTTGCAAGTAGAAGTATTTGCAACCTTCCAAACTTCACCTTTCTTCCAGTGACTTCTGAGGTTACTATATTCCTTCGCATGACAAGAATCATAAGCAAATTATGTCTCACACCGCACGAATTTGCTTGAGAAAATTCACCGAGTGACCATAAATTTCAAGCCGTTACCCATTTTAGTTGAGAGGGTAGTCTCAGCATTCACGACCAGACACTGTTGGTGCGGTTACAACATAATTCCAGAAGGCCTTCAAGTGAGATGGCTGGTCGAACCTTCAACACTTCCTCTGTCCTATCAGTTATAATTGTCCGGAGTCTGCCAGGGCCGAATTATCTCTTCAGACAATTGTGTTAAAGAATTCCAGTGGCTTCCCCTATGTTATATGTGGAAAATGATCTGGTTCCACATGAAAGTGCTAGGGACAACTCTAATGCATCAAGGAGTGATTTGTTACCTTGACGATTCAGGTATTATCTAGCTTCTGTCGTCGGAACCATGCTTGCATAAGTGACTGACAGATGGCGTGCTTGCTGTTCCTTTTAAGTGTTATGCCAGCATCCACATTGAATGCCACAACAGCTATATCAACGTTATTAATCAACGTTGTTATATAAGTTTTCCTAAGCTCGGGTGACCTTTGTTTTGAGCGCATGTAAAAGGGACATTTTAACGTTATGCATTCGGATTCGGATATGCAAACACTCAGATGGCACATTGTCAGCCTTGCACAAACAATGCTGCGTTAGATGGAGATATTCAACACTGCTGTTTGCTGATAGTTCGGTGATATCGTCGGTTTTCTCCTCTTGAATATCGAGCATTGTCCAGCGCATAATACTTTCTTTTTAATATTGGCTGCCCCGCTTTGAATGGTTTCTTCGAATTCATCGGTAGTGGTTCACCTACTTTCCTTCGCATGTCTATCCTTAATGAAAACTGGATTTTCTACTACACTGAATAACACAAAAATACATCGTTTTATGCATTTTTCTCTGAATTTATGTATTTTTATGTACAGTAGTTTAATACATAAATTAAATGTTCAGAAATTTGGACACGGGATGCAAGAAGATAACAAGTTTCGTGAGGAATCTTCGTATTGAAAAGGAAAATGCGAGTGCGTGCTGATGATGATGGGTCTGTTCAGCGAACCTGAAAAACCAGTGGCGGGGGGAAAAAAAGGAAGGGAAAGGCCGTCAGAGAGAGAGAAGCCACTGCAGTGCAGGCAAAAATAAAGCATGAACCATCAGGTTGTGTTTTTTCTTCCTCCCCCCCCCCCCTTTCCGTCCGTTTGTGCTGACTTCCTGTCCTTCCCCGCATGAGATTACGGTGCGGCAGGAAATGGACTTTGGATCGTGAAGGATTATTCACAGAACCTGAAATTACCGTTCGGAGAAATTTCCGTTCTTCCATCTCCTCATTACTCACATCTATCAATTACGATATGTTTTGCCGTTGCATAGATGTCCCCTCAATAGCTCAGGCAAATGCGTGAATGTTCTCGAAACTGCCTTCGTAACGGCCCTAATTCTAATATCCAAATTCACAGCAGCCAGTGTTACTGAATAGGCCTGCGTCTGGGTGATGTTGGCAGGCATAGTGCATTTTTATTGAGGGAACAGGCACTCATTACGCATTTGCGTCAAAATCAAATATCAGAAGAGCAAAATGTCTGATTCTTGGCCATTTTCAAATTTTACAGTATATATTACGACATATATTACATTCCTAGTTGTTGGGTTTGCGTAAATGTGCATATCCTTGACGTCCATGACTCAGGTCTTCTCGGAGCTTCACAATCCGTGTCTGTGCACAACAACCTCAAATCCTAAGAACTGAAGTGTAACACTTTCAAGGGATGTGAGAGAAAGGACTCAGTTGCCCATGAAAAGACTTCGGTCTGTCAAGAGCCATCGAGTCTTTGATAGCATGACTTGTGTCGATCTAGAACTTCGGAGATGACTGGGGACAACTGAAGAGCTCGAGCCGGTCGAGAAATTCGTCCTCTTCCTCCCTTCGAATCAAGGATGATCATCGTCAGCCGTTGAGTCTTCCTGTCTCTTCTCGTTTACCACTTCGCCACGTTGAGCCTCTCCTTCAACCGCCCTCTGTGAGTTCCTCTCTCTCTCCCTATAGCTCTTATGTACTATCAGTTCCAGTAAAAAAAAATGAGAGCACAATGGAAAGCATTAGTTCATCCTGAATCATAGAAGCATAAAACAACATCACATCATGGGGGGAGCGGCTATGTCATCAAAAGCGGCAGACCGTGTCAGACTGTCCCAAAGGAGGAAACGTTAGTTACTTCGCCACCCCTAAGATCAAAAAGATAACAAAAAGGGTGAAATGAAAGAAATAAAAATGGGAAAACAATTTTTTTAGGGAGCGGGAGAGAAGAAAGGAGATGATTGACCCGTAAACCCCATAAACAATCTTTGCTCTGAATAAAACTTGAGTTCTGCTGGGAAACCGTCTTGACATCCCGTTTATGGTTGCTGATTACATTCCAGCATATGGCTTAGGAGTGTTCGCCGATGCATGATGCGTTGTCTCAATGGGATCTCTGAGGCTATGAAAGGACGAATTACTCGATATTTCTGAAGCTCTCATTCGTCGACCGTTCACTGAAGCATGTCAAAAAAGGGACCATCTGCCAAATGGACATTCGCTAATTTGCATCTGACAATTTTTTTCCCCTTGTTTTTAAAATAGCTCATTAGAAAGGAAATGCATTGTTCCATTGATGGTACATGTCTTGGCGTTCTTTTGTTCTCGCAGAGCCAGGAGGAGCTACTGGAGCAATTAGGTCATCAACATAGACTCCTTGTCACTGGACTAGGAAATCTCCGCCAGAAGCTGACATCCGTTGCCGGCTGCGAAGGAAGTGCCAAGCCCTTGGCTGCTCGCAGGAATTACTTGAATATTATTTGGAAGATGGAGGAGAACATCTCTGTCATAGACAATCTCCTCGTCAAAATCAAGACTCTCAACTCCACCTTGGTGGAAGCGAAACGCACCGAGAGCATCGTAAGTACCCCTAAGATGAAAGGTTCAGTTGCGGGCATAAGTTTAACTAGCTTTGGTTGAGGTCGAGAGAGGGAAGAGAGAGAGAGAGAGAGAGAAAAAAGTAATATTTCAATTCTTGGCCTGTCGCGTAACTCTCTCTATGCATTCCTTGTGGAAGCTCTGGTATCTCTCCCTTCCGATAGGGGGCGGTACTTTCATGCCTGTAATTAGCACGCGTGGCTATGATATGGAATGGCTTGGTGACGTCTGTATTTCTTGGCATTTTAGATACAGTCGTCATACCATCTGTCAGGGGTCAGGTGTTGCTTAACGAGTGGTGGGCTGGCCAGTCACACGAAGATGAGCCTAAAAAACCTATGAGCATCACATAGCCCATGCTGGTCCCCAATGTGGCGCATGTCCACTTCCGAAGTGTCTCAAAGCGAAAGTGACCTGTACTTATATGTGTTGATATAGGTTAACCTGATTCTTCTATGAATATCTCCATTGTCCGTTAATATTTACGGTACCGTATATGGGAGTGGTAGGGAGAGGTAGGTCTACACATATATCACTCCACGAACCGTTGGTCCTAGACTTGACCTCTGGTTCTTCATCATAGTGATCTGAAAAGAAAACGCACTGAAAGGGGAGACGATCCCGACGTCTGCTGTTCATCGATTTCTATTTCTTCTCCCCTTTCATCCTACTCCTCCTTCTTTTGCATTTGTGCATAGTTCGGTCTCGTTCTTGCTTACATGTCTCAGATATTCAGTGGCGGTTGATGAACCAGTCTGCCTGATGTGATTGAAGGTGAGCGGAGGTGTTGAAAGTCTACGGAGCCGATTGGCAGCCTTGGAGCGGTCAGAAGAGGAGTTGCTCCGGGGGATCCAGGCAAAAGAGGAAGAACTCCGGGGGAAACAGGAGGAAGTGGAAGACTTGCGGAGAAGAGTAGCTGCACTCGAGAATCGACTTCGCAACGAAGGACGGGACATGAAAGAACAAAACGAACTCATGGAATTCCGAGTCCTCGAACTGGAAGCATGGTACCAACAGGTGAGATTCTTGGAGCGATGGACTCGAAGTCCCCAACAAGGACTCTGGCATCTCGAGATACTAAACGAGATTTCTCCTTGCGTGTCGCTTCAGCATCAAAATGGATTGGCGGAAGCACGACGCGATTGGCTCAATTTCAAGTTGATTTCGTCGGGTGAAATGGGAACGAGTCACGGTACCAGGGTCGAGGACGAGGAAGAATGGGAAATGTGGAAAGAGGCCATGCAAGTGAGTCCCTTTTCTCTGCATCGCTCCGAAGGGACTCCGAGATGGCAGCCAGTAATTGCCGACAACGACCGAGACGTGAAGATCGCGACTGGAGTCGTTTGACTGGAACCGAAATATGCATGGAAACCCTCAGGGTTTAATGAGAGGACGTTCTTTGTCCCGAAGGCGTTAAGAGTTTTCCAAGATCCGGATCCGGTCTCCCATTCGTTGCACTCGCTGTTCCGCTAGGTTTCACCGTAATTACCGAGAAATGCTACTCAATGCACCCTAGGGAATACCCTTCCCCCCTCTCATGTCCAGCATCCACTTTCAAGTTGAGACCATAGCGTAAATGTAAGATTAATTTAGGGAGGCAGGAACAGGATACGATCGGAGAAGCATCAAAGTGAAAATATTTGAACGCGAAGATACATCTAGATTTCCATTGCCGGTGAAAGTTGTACGTAGCTGGTCCTGTATGAGTGTCACTCTACTGATATGGAGTGTAAGTCCATGGAATAGAGGTCATATAGATGTCCCATGATCCTATGGTCCCGTAATGGTCCTATAGAGATGTCGGTCACGGTATGGTCTCCAATTTCACGCTTTCTTCTCTAATCTGGTCATTATCTGCTTCCAAACAAATTCGATTACTTGAATTCGTTCGCATCGAGCACCCTGCTTTAATATCATTCCTCACTTGTAAAAAAAATGTATTCTAAGTCAGCAAGGATGAACAAGGTATCATTGTCGCAATTATTTCATATACGCATGTATGATATAATACCTGGAAATGAAAGCAGTATGAACCACAGATGGGATGTCTTGTTTATTTTTAAGGCACTCCGCAAAATGAAAAGTCTCAAACGGGACATTGTTTGAGCATTAGCACAACCACAACCAGTGTGAAACAGAAGGAGGAATTTCACACGCTTGAAGAACACCAATAAGGATGACGCATACGAGTAAAGGCGAGAACGAGAGAAAACTTACTGAAGGGTACACGAAATCCCCCGTCTGGCTGAGCCATCTAGCCTTAATGCACTGTGTACATAGAATGCAGAACATTGGAATTCGGATGCGTTGTCGCACCATTTATAAACTGGCATACAAAACTTCATCCTCGATTGATGGGGGTTTTGCCTGATGGCAACTGTAGATACGACAAACAATACTGGCTCCACCACTGGTTGAATGAAGGGCGTTCCTTTGCCGTGAGGGATTTAACGTTGGAAGATCGGATCCAACGGTTCTGGGAAGAGTCTACTGTTTGCATTTTCACTCCCCGGCTTCAGATGAACATTGAGGGCTTGCTGGATAGGAAAAAAAGGACAGCGAAGCCATTTTATTATCTTACTAAAGCCTGTTGTAGATAGATTTTTCCTCTCATGTAGGATCGACTCGAAGTTCTTCCTCGTGATCCTCTCTCTTCCCCAGAGGCGTCTTCATTCTTCATAAAGTGATCTAATTCTGATCCCCCCAGGTGTCTGCCTGTGCATGCGATCAGCATGATGGTTCGTCTTTCTCCTCCTCCCTCTATTCTCTTCCCCCACCGGAGATGTGCATCATATGCCCGCCAAGGTCTCTCCTTCGTATGGGCGGGTTTACACGCGAGTGTCTTCAAATAAAGGGTAGTCTCATGCCAGCTCGTTCCCATAGACGATGATTGTCTGCAGCGAGGGCTTACTTCCGCAAAATAGAGTTCTCTGTCTACATACGAGTGCATATCACTGGGTTGCACCCTCATGCGAGCAGCTTTCATGAATGTATACTTGCGTGTCTAAACCGTCCTAGTTGAACGAAAACGTAGCAACACATTGGTGTTGCTACGTTTCCTTTCCTTTTGCTTCTTTTGGACTTCTGCCATGTCGCTCCTGCCACTGCACGTTGTCTAAACCTCGAGGCAATGATTCTGTTGCGTCTGTATAACGGATATGGAAATGACACTCTACAAGCTCTCGAATGGCCTTTTCATGATACCAGTTATTATTATGTAGTATCAAAGAATGTAGAGTCGCGTTGATATGCCGAGGAGTCGAGAATTCAGAACCGGTCCAGTTTTTTTTTTCAACCTCTCCCACTCCCTTTTCCGGTGTCGTGTCACGCCGTTGTGAATTGAAAGCATGGAATGCCGTGGAACAGGAGTTCTATGGGATTGTCCCCGAGGCAGAAGGGAAACAGACCTGAATTGATTCATTCTGAAGCGTGTAGTTCGCATTCAATTGCGTAGGATCTCAGATTCAAACTCGTTTTTCTTCCTGGTCTTCCTGGCAGTTCGTTGTTCTTACTGGCTGCTACGCCCTATCTACGCTCTGTCGTAGGTTCGGCCACTCTACCTAATTAATCCGCCCGCCCGAAATAGAGGAGAAATAATTGAAAAGGCGTCTCTTGTAAAGGAGGCGTCATTGATTATGATGATGATGGGAACTGGCCTCGTTTCTTTGGGCTATATTGGCGGGTCCGGAAGAGAAAAGCGGTTAGCGTGAACTGATGCCGATTTTTCACAAGAAATTTCGGTCAATCACAGCGTGGGATTGACCGAAAAAGGTTGAGAAGAGAAGGATTTGGCTTCCTGTCCAGATGAGATGATGTATCTGCGTGGGTTTTTTTTCTTTCTCTTTCCCCTCGCTCTGACTCAGCCGTGAGCCGCGGCGAACGATGAAGCTTCGTCCTTCCTTCAGTCTCTCTCGGTTCTCTCGCTCGGTCGCACTATCGCTCTCGGGTATCGTCCGTCTGCCGTTAGTTCTTCCGACTTCGGTGACTCTTTTTCCACGTATGAGTGTGAAAAGTGGTCAACGAGGCTGATCGTCAAGATGAAAGCGAAAGAAAGCCAGGGACCTTCGCAACCATGGATCGTGCTACCTCAAGAGAATATCCGCCAGGAATGGAAGCTCGTCAGGAAGGTACGAAAATCCTATTATCCCCAATATGGGCATAGGCCACCACCTACAAGACCTAGAGAAGGATCTGTCAATTTAATAGGATTGCTCATGTAGTCAATGCTATGAGACACCGAATTGCTTTCCTATTTCGCACCAATTCGACATTGAACAATTGAATTTTGAAGCATACCAGATGGAGATTCTCTACGGGGTCCCTATCGCTCCATACGGATTCAAGGGGGTCCTTTGATGCGTCAATGTCAATGGATTCTATAGCCCTCGAAACGTCAATGCGCATGCCTATCTGCGACATACCCGAGGATGACGAGGGTATCATCTGTTAAAGGCTGTAAGGTCTGCTCACTCTCCAGAACGTCTACGTTGTAACTTCCAAGGAAAAGGAACAGTTTCATTTCTCAACAAGAACAGCGCAACCCCTTTGTTTACAAATACGGGGTTTCATCTCTCGCCTTTACAGAAAGGCAAGGTCGAATTACCATTTTGACAGCGCTGTTGATGACTCTGACAGATGGCAAATGAAGTTTCTCTGTGGCTTTTTCCCTTTCCGGGGCTATTTGCCTTCCATGGAGGAGCAAATTGGAATTGCAGCGTGGATGGCCATGCACGACGGCATTACTATTGCGATGACGATTATTCTCAGGGGCACTGTCTGGAAAACACTTCCCCAACTGGCACCACGATAAGGATCTTCTATGGGGACCGATGATATTCATAAGCGAGTCGATATAGTCTTGGGGTGCAGTCCAAGGAAGTCCTTCAATCATTTACATGAATTGATACTGATTCCTTCGTGGCCTTTCGAATCGACATGATATTCCCATTTCAATATTTTCACTGATTACTACCGTATCAAGTAAACCCCGAAATTCTCGGGAAATGAATCCAAAACGAATTAATTCATCTCATTGATGCAAACAAACCACTACACTTCCTCTCTCATCCAACGATAGCCAAGCAACGATGGTGCAAGGAAGAAGGTAAAACTTCGTTGCCGATTGCCGACCTGCAGCACATAAACATTCCACATCTCTTCATAGATGCGAGAAGTAAGAAAAAGAAAGCTCGATAGTTAACTCATGGCGGCCCGTTTGTTTGACGCTTCTTCTACTATTGCTTGGCAGTGATTTCCTTATGAGACTTGGCATTCACTTCTTGGTATTGCCTGCCAGGATCCTCTTTTGTAGTTATTTTCTGGGAAGAAGGAGATATGATTTCGCATGTAGGTAGAAAAATGCTTGATGGGATTTCTCATCTTACTCTAAGATCCCAAAAATGACAGTAAACTGAATAATCATTTACAGATATTGTAAATCTAACAAAATGCAATGTTACAAGGCTCACTGCAGGGGCAAAAAGAGATGCATATTGTTTTTGTAGATGCTGAAGTTGAAACTCGTGCACTGACCGTAACATTCACAAAACAAGATAGTTCAAAACCCAAATTGCTTTTGGTAGGTTGTGCAGTGCCACTAACGATGTGTTACAACGTTGTTCACTATACTCTGTAGGCTCGCTCTGCATATTAGTGCTGATTTGTAATAGTGGAGATTTCTTCTCTTCCAGGAAGTTATTTTCGCCAATACGGGGCGTGTCGGTAGTCGTCCTATATCAGGAATTATTGCGCAAGAACTAAGATAGTTTCTCATGAATGTTTCATGAGAAGGTCCAACACCTTTCATGGGAACGTTGAATACCGGTGGTGTACGGGAATGGACAATGGGTCATATAGCTTCATGGAAGTGAAGAACTTGTTGCCTGATTGACGCAGTCGGGATCCTTATGACGAAATGTCCCCAAGGCACAAGTCATCAGGTGTCGAAATCCGCGTACATTTGTTTGTCACACGACCTACTGTAAAAGGGTGCGAGCCCCGAGAGACCTTGATTCTTTGCCGAGCTCATTAGCAATGAATGCGAGAATACTTGGGTGGGAAATAGGAGCCCTAACTTGCTGCGTATTATGGACGTAAATGGTGTCGCTTTGACAGCCTCACTGTCTCTGAACTTGAGACAAGGATTGATTGCATTTGTCACAGACACGACCCATAAAAGGTAGCTCCTCCGCCCGTATAGTATCTTCGAATCCTGTTATCCCCAATGTCGACAGAAAATGTTCCTGGAGAACCTGAATTCACACTTTGCACGTCTACGAAGACCTGTAGAGGTACCGGTAATCGTTTATTTGGCGTCCCTTCACGGACACTAGAGTCCACCCACGCGACTCGGGGGTTTGATTCATTCTCTGTATTAAGAGAATTAATCACGAAGCGAGTGAGGCAATTTACGCTCTGTCCATGCCGCTAAGGTGGAAATGAAAGAGGCTTGGCGCAGTGGGGAGTTTTGAGTATTTCAACGGGGTGGATATCCCCTGCATCTCCTCATCCATCACCATGAAGGTAATGAATTGGTTTCCACAGGCACTATATGAGGAAGTTCGGAATAGGAAACATCTGAGCATGGGCATACCATGGCCACAGGTGGGGGAAATGATTTTTTGCACCGCAAGGGAATTTCGAGGGCAACACGGAGGGAAGTTTCGTTTGGTCGAATCATCCTAAGGTCCGCAGAGTTTATGCTGTGGAAGAGTTAAAAATAGTAGCATGCATCCCACCCAGAACGAACTGGGAAGCATTGATGAAGGTTTCCTGTATACAAAGTAGGAAGTGAAGGTATTCTTCTACGCCTTCCCCCTCCCCCCTCCCCCCACCCACTCCTTCTTTCTATCTGTGTTATATGATGAAAGAAATGAGGAAGTGAAAGGGGGGCAAGGGGACAAAAATGTAAAAAGATGGAGTGGGACTAAGGTGAAGGATTGGGGCAAGTTGGACTTTTTCCAACCAAATGCCCCACCCTCATGGCCCTTCCTCAAAGAAGGACACTCGAGTAACGAGTACCCCCTGTATCCGGTTCGAATTGCTTAAAGATAATTCAATTCCTATTGTTTTTTTCCGACGGAGCATATGCTAGTATTTGCTATCTCCTTCCTTGGTTGCATGGCGAATGATGACAAATGAGATGCCTTATGAAAGAAGAGCTCTCTTCTCCACCTCCATGGTTGAATGAAAAAGAAATTCGCCCCCTTGATAACCATGGCCAGGAGGAGGCTCGGATGATAGCTTATTTGCCTTCATAGCAGGCACGACTGATCGGCTCTTGACCCCTGGAAGAAGAGTGCAGGCGCTCATCTATGTCTTTTCCTTTCCTCCCCTTCTTCCTTCGAGATACCGAAGGCAGTTGCGATTAATTTATCCTTGGCACTCCTGGCACTCACAAGCATAATTACTTCTGGATTCTCGAGATAGGATAAGAAACATCCATTCCCGGATGAGGCTGGCCGAATCTGGAAAGACAGGGCGAAGGAGGTAGAAAAAAATGGAAGGCCAGGGCGAATTTTTCTCCCCTCTCTCCTCCCACGCAGTCTCTTTCTTCCTACCCACGGGGCTATGCATCACCTGCAGTGTCAAGGTCGTGTCCATGTCATCATTATCTTCATAATACTCTTTTTGCATCCTCGTATTTTTCTCCCCCTGTCTTCCGGTCACTCACTATGCGTGGAAATATCTTCGGAGGTCATTTCAGTTGAATAGGCGCTGATTTCGAAAGAAGCCATTATATGCGTAAGTTTATATTGTGGTTGGCTTGTACTACTTCTCCGAATCTTCATCCATATTCAACCTGAATCCGGAAAGAAGGACAACAGGTAGAAAAAGAAAGGGATCACCAGTAGCATGTAGGGGAAGGGAGACGGGGTGTATTTCTTCGAGGAGTTCTTTAGTCGTCTAGGTTGGTTCCTGTAGTTCATTTGATTTTGCCGGGAAGCGCGATGAAATCTAGTGTCATGCGATTGTATGACAAGAGATCACAGTGCGTCTGTATTTTGTGGTAACGGTAACGATAATAACTGTTCATCTTGTTGCCAGCTAACTTCATGACCGTGGGCAGAGATGTTCTGCTTGGCTTAATCTGTGTACATATCCACTCTTCCTTCGTGTAATGTTTGAACTGAAGAAGCATCTCTTACTTCAGCGTTAAAAGCTTTGAGTCACGAAGTTGCTCAGCAAGTCTCAAGTGTTTCGTGCAATAGTTGAATGCAGGAGATTGAAGGAAGGGATCAATACTGTTAATTGTTTCAGCACATGGACGATCTGGTGCGGAATTTGACGGCAAATCGTCAGTTGGTCGGAGAGCTGCAGAAGGAAAATGTGCGTCTCCAAGAGCAATTGTCCCTGTTGGAAAGCCAGAAACCAGGGGAAGAAGGCGTGGAGGGGAATGGCTGCATCATGAAACTGGCAGGATGCAAGCGCTGCGATCCCGTCTTCCCCGAATGCCAGTGCGGCGAGAACCGACCAGCCGGGGACGGAAGTTTCCAGGAGAGTGGCATCTTCGATGGGGGAAGCGATGTGGTCAGTGAAGCAGCCACTCAAACAGAGGATATGGTCGACATCACCGACGGCCAGGGAACTCTCGCGGAGGAAATCACCAAGCTTCTCCAGTTCAAAGACAGCATGGAACAGGAGCTGGTCGACGCTGGCCTGAGGAAGAAATCTCAGAGCGAAGGTGAGGAAGATTCTCCAGGGGAAGTCGAGATTCTTCGCCGAGAACTGCAAGGCATGACGAGGAAGGTGAAGGCCATCGAGGAAGCCCGTGCCGAGTTGGAGGAAGCTGAAAATGACGCCCGACTTCGCGTTCAAAGGTAGGTATCATCTTGACATGCATTACTTTCTTTTTCTGCCGTCTTTGCTCCAGATTCATGGTGAACAGAGCCATTCTTTGAAGCCTCCGCCGTTTTTTAAGTTGTTTATGCCGGTTACGAAATTACTTCCATTAATTCGTATTTCATGCTCCCCTTTGTCATCATTCAGTGGGGTTATTTCGAAAGGCACTTGCTGCCATATTCATTAGGGGATTGACCATCACAAGAATCATCACGATTGATTGGCATGGGCGAAGCATAAGAGAATTGGAATGACTTGCAACCTACGCGTCGCCATGTAAGGAAAGTAGCAGCAGCGAGAAAAAATGAAAGCGTCCTCCAAATCTCTAACGACTTGAGGCTGGTTGGAGGCGTAATGAGCGACTTCGCATCCACTCAATAATGTCACCGTCGACACATTGGCGCGAGAAAATGGTCAAGGTCATCTCGCTAATGAATTAAGGGATTTTCAGATTAGATGCGCCCACGCAATTCTTGCACGTCGGGGTAAGGTTCTGCGTTCACCCCGCATGCTCGCATAGTTGGTCTCGTATAGCTGGATTGGTACTGTAATCCGGGAGACGTGCCATAGAAACGGGAACGTGCAAACCTTTGTGTCGTTCTGTTTGAGTAGCCCCGTTCGTGATATTGCTCGCCATTCCGGCCGAATCACGTACATTCCACTGTCGGTCGTGTGTTCTGTGTCTGTGGCGGAGGCAAACGGAGATCTATGCGGAAACGAGCGGTTCGACGTACATAAGAAAAGGGAAAAAAAGGGAGAAAAAGAAAAAAAAAGAAAACATACTGTACAGCATGAGAAACGAGGTCGGTGAACGATTCACGTGACGATTGCTGCAAATCCCTTCCCGGTACGTGCACAAGTCACACACATCGGACTTGAACTTCACAGTTCTGATTGACTACCCTTTTCCCCCATCATTTGTTCCCCACTCGATATCGTGGAGGTTATTGGGAATAGAAGGCATTTTCTTCCCTCGAGGTAAAGACGCATTCGATATATGGATGAGTGATTCGCTTCACGGAAAGAGTGAGTGCGTGCAACGACCCAGTTTAACTCGAGCCTCTTCGGTTCTTTACTTTTTTCTCCTTCAACTCCCCTCCCTCCCATTTTTCTTTTTCTTGCCGTGCATTCTGGCATTCCGTGTACAGGAGGAAGTTTCAGTAGACTGAATTCTCCTGCTAGGCTATATGCGTACTTGAACGTAGTCACGCGATATCCTATTTCGATATCCGATATCCTATTTCGATATCCGATATCCTATGTGAGGCTATTCAATTCATTGTGTCCGAGCGATGGGCTTCCTCCATCCATCCTTGGTTTAAGGGTCTTCTTGTGAAGCACGTTCTTCTGACAGCATCATAAGGTGATATAATTTTGGATAAAGTGTGTTGAAAAATCTAAAGATTTAAAAAAAATTTTTAATTGTAGCCTGGAGTGGGAGCTATCTTCAGCGGCTCACCTCGAGAAATTGCTCCGGGAAGACTTGGCTCATCAGCAGGGGTCTCTGAGGCAGGTCAACGAAGAGCTGAGACAGTTACAAGAGAAACATCAAATCCAATGCTCTCGCCTCGAGCAGGAGATACGAGTCCTTCGTGAAGGACATTCTGCAGTTGGAAGGAAGGACGCGGAATGCCAGACGGCATCCGGACAGGAATTGGAACTTGAAGTCGATCGAGGGAAGAATAGAGAGGAATCGAGGTCGAGAGAGGACTCGATTCTTTCCGGAGATCCATTAGAGCGAATGGAAAAGCTGGTTAACATGGGAAAGCGAGAATCGGCCTTCACTAAAGAGAACCTCCCCCCCTCAGAGCTCTCTTATTATATGGAACACATCAAGGCGCTGGAATCGGAAAGAAAGAATCTCCGCGTTGCCATCGAAGCGGAAAGGGAATCTGGAGCTCAGAAGCATCGGGAATTGGCCGAGAAATGCCAAGAATACGAGACGCAGATCGCGGGGCTTCTTGCAGCCACGGCACAATTGGATGTCGAGAAAGCCGGCTTTAAGGCACAACTCGACCAGCTGCATGTGGAGAAGAGGGAGCTGGACGAGAAAGTGAGGACTCTCCTGGATAAGAACGAGCAGGAAGGGCTCCGAGCGTCCTTGCTCAGCGCCCTCGGTGCCGGAGAACACCTTCAACATCTCTCCGTGAATGACTTGTTGGAAAGAGTACGAGATATGGCCGACAAGTTAGTCAGTCTCAGAGAGGTCAAGGCCGAGTTGGAAAACAAGGAAAGTGCCTACAAGGAGACGCTGCAAGAGGCGGACAAGATCGTGGCCGATGTCGAGAAGAGATATCAAGATAAGATCCGAGAAATGGAGGCGCAGGAAGCGAAAACGAGTGCCAGGCTGAAGAACATGCAGGAGAACGAAGCCCTTCTTCAGAAGATGCTGAAATCCCTGAACTCCGGGAGCGGAGGAGGAAACGGGCATTTGAGTCAAGTGACGGAACTATTACAGAAACTCATCGAAGTGGAAAATGGGAACATGGCAATGAAGGAGAAGATTTTGGACCTAGAACGCGTGGACCGAAACAAGACCATGCAGCTAATGGAGAAGGAACAAACCATGAGGGAGTTGAAGCAGGAGATCTCGGAGCAAGAAGAACTCTTCAGTCGCATTTCCCATCTCCAGCAGGAGAACCTGGAACTCCAGGCCGACCATTCTGCTGTGTTGCCCCTCAGAAAGCAGGTGGGTCGCTTAAACTCGAAGCATTGAATGCCGTGGTGTTTTCGCCAAACACAGGGTGACACAATTTTGCGCCCTTAGCACCATCAATTTATGAGAGGAACTCAGTATTTGCCAATGGCCTCACAAATAATGATTATCTTCAATCAGTATAGGAATGAATACGATCATAGTCCCAAGAATAGCAGTGACTGTGTGAATAGAAGTGGCTGTGTAACCATAGCCACTAGATGCAGAAAAACTAAAGCGGTTATGGTTCATTTACTGTACGTGGCCGCGGTGTGACTTTCATTGGCTTCTCTGCAGTCTTGAGTTGCGCTACTGAAGTGGAAAGATGAGCTAGATCTTTTCAAGTACCTCGTTCAGTTGGAATTCTTTTCAGAGCACCTTTGAGCTGGCAAAGTTGCTCATTGTGGTCAGGTCACGCACATCGTAAGCGTAGCGTGAAAAGAAAAAGTGGCGGGGCACTGGGACTCCAAGATAATGTTATGCATTTTTTGCATATTTTCCTTTTCCTTTTTTTCTAAAGTGTGTGTGTGTGTGTGTGTGCGGGTGTGTGCGGGGGGGGGGGGGGGTAGTGTCCCCTCGGGCTTCCCCGACGCCACAACACTGAAGCTCATTGCAGGATAACTTGGCTATAGTCTGGAAACGGGGGAGGGAGACTACTTCTGGCCAGGACTGTAGAGTTCATTAAAAATAAATATCGAACTAACAAGGACCCAGGGCAAGCGCTAGTTGTTTATTCTACATTTTGATGAAGGCATGGGAGAGGAATAATAATATGATTTGCCCACAGCGAGTAACATCCCCGTCAATGCATGACGATGATCGCATCTCCCATAGATCCACGAATTGAGAGAAGCGAATGGTGTACTACGTGGCCGGGTGGAAGATTTGGAGGAAAGCGAGCGCTCTCTTCAGCAGACTGTGGAGCAGGCAACAAACTTATTGAAGGCTAAAGAAGTCCGCCATCAAAGTCAAACTGGAAGTCTCCGGGATGAACTGACGCAAGTGAAGGGGGAGCTCCAGGAAGCGCGGTCTTCGGAGGAACGGCTCCGGAATGAGATTCATTTATTGCGGGTGGAAATCTCCTCCCTCAAAGAGGAACTGAGCAAGAATACGGAGAATCTGAACGGGATATACAGTTCTCACCGAGTCGAGGTCTCCCGGCTCCGACACCAGTTGAACCTGGTTAACTCTCAGCTGGAGCAGGCGGATTCTTTCCACGGTAGCCTTCAGTTGGAAAAGGAAAACTTGAGTGCCATGGTGGAGAAGCAGCGGGGAGATATCCAGGCCCTTCAGGCTCAATATGAACGAGGACTCTTAGAATTCAATCTCAAAGTTGCGGACAAGGAAGAGGAGATCGAGGCACTCCAGCGGCAGCTGAGGGAATTGCAAGGGAAGACGGCCGCGGCTGATTTGGATGCGCTCGCCTTGAAAGAGAATACTCTCTCTTCAATGTGGAACAATGTCCACGCCTTGCATGCCGTTGTAAAGGTACATTTTATCCTGGATCACCTTTGACGACTATGGGTGACATGCACCAGATCCGTTTAACTTTAAACTGATTCGTTTTCATAATGGGTGCTTATGAGAATAAGTTTATCTCTATTAAACTGATTCCCATAGGGGACCATTGTGAAATCAGATTAGTTTAGCTTAAACGGATCCGGTGTATGTCACCCTAAGTCTACCCTGCCAGTTGTCAAAACTTAATTCTCTTTTCGTTTAGGTTTGTGGTTCATGTCGAGGCCGTGCAGTAACGCTCACAAGTCACCTGCGTGACGATGTCAGTGGAATTTGTCGCATCATCATGGGAGACGATTTACCAGTTCCTGATGAGGTCAGTCCCAGGGACTGGGATTTCCTTTGCCATCCATTTCTCTATTCATTGAGGGATTTTTTTCCTACTTATTATCACCGATATTATTTTATAGATAAAGCTGATGCCAGCAATGCAAGAGGCACAAGTGGCAGAAGAGAATCAAGTAACACCTGAGCGCGACCGAGCTGAGGTTCATAGACTCGAACGTCAGCTTGCCCTGTCTGAGAACGAGGGGAATGTGATTGCCGAGCAGTTGGCAAAGGCGGAAACTACTCTTCTTGAAAAGGTTGCAAACTGACCATATCTGTTCTTCAAGCCATGTTTGACATTGCACGATGAATCTGAATTTTTCATAGACACAGGCATTGGAAGCAAGCCAAGGTGCAGTGGAACACATGAGGCAGCGAAACTTCCAGCTTCACTGTGAAGTAGAAAAGCTACGATTGCGGGAGAGCGAACTGATCCAACAGATTGAACAGGTTCCATACCCAGTTTTTATTTTCTTAGTTGTAGTAAATGTCAACAGTTTTAAAATAAGGAAGGAAAAAAAAAACAAAAAGCATGATACAGTTGGGGCTTTATTTTTTCCGCTGTACAGGCAAATATGGAGAAGGAAAGGGCCCTGACATGCCTGGCATGGAAATTCCAGGCTCCCTCCCCACATTCGGGTTTGAGGCATCCATCTTGCGAGAAAAAAACCAAACTGGCGAAAAGGCACACCATTGATATTCCAGTCGATCCAGTTGAGAGTGAGAGGGTAGGTAACTAGTTAGTGGTGTTCTCATAGTTAATTGTGCAAGATCCGTGATGTTATAAGTTTTGCACTTTTCCACGCTAGGAAGGGAGGTTGTCTTCATCCTTTTTGGATGAAAGTCCATTGAGAGAGAGTTTAGAAGAGAATCATGCTAATGAGAGATCCCTTAACCCCCCAACTGATTTCTGCATCACTCGAAGAGTTGGAACAGATGGCCTCCTTGTGGCTTGGCAGCCTCCTGTTGACACACTGGTCGCTGGATATCATGTATGTAGTTTTTGCTTCCCTAATCCGTACATTTGGTCTCCTGAAAGGATATTGTTTCAGAGATGGCATATTCCTTTTCCTAGTTATATGTAGGAGGGAATTTCCATCATCACGTCAGGAGCCCTCATCGTACCAAAGCCCTATTGAATGGCCTCCACCTTGTTCCTGGCCTGACTGTATCCATCAGAACCTTGGACAGTGAGGGACGCTTGTCAGTACCAGCCACAACAACCCTGTTTTCCCCAGCAGGGCCTGAGGGTCCTTCTAAAACAGAGGGGGAACTCTCACTTGGACCTGGAACAAAATATGTCTTCAGTGCAGCTCCCATTGTGACCAGTGAGTCTCTGTGTTAACGAGATTCGATTCACGCTTATTTTTATGTTTGTCATCTTCATGCCATAAGTGGCACATTTCTTCAAGTACCAGTGAGTGAAATGATGTGCAAGTGACTTCTTTGATTCAAGTGGGAGTTTTCTCTCATGAAATCCATGTTGTTTTAGAGAAAACTGTGATGTGCTTTTTCTTCCCAGTTGGTCATATTTTACCTTTATCTTTGTTGTTCTAAGTGAATTGGAAGTACTTATTTCACCCCAATAGATTTTTGGCCTTTTTTTAAAATCAATTCATGAATAGAAATTTCAAAGGCACAGACTTAGTCTTCATTCTTCGCCAGTGTTTTAATGTACTGACGTGTCAGAAAGGTCTTCGTTTCTACTTGTCACAATGAACTGCTTCAGTACTGTCATTGCTTATCATTTTCCATCTCAGGTAGACCTAATATGATATATTCTACCTTCATGGGGGGGATGCTGAAGCCTTGACATTTAATCCCCTGCCAACTGTTTCTCTCCTGTTGATGAAAGAAAAAAATACCAATGGATTAATTGTTGTGATAACTATAGTTGGATAACTATGTGGATCAATATGGAGAACTGTATTTGCATTAGAGGGGTGATCAATAAGTTCCAGGACTGGTTCTGTGACTCATTCATTCTTTAATACACAGATGGCACTTCTAGCAATTATCTTGTGTTGAGTCTTCAAGAACATGGGCAAAAGTTCTTGCTTATTGGTTTCACTTAGTTTCTTTGAGAATTTACATAGAATGGACTTTTGGCAAAAGTGAATGAGGAATTTTTAAAACCACCTTCAGCATTTCAAGTGCTGTTAATTTTGCATGAAAGTGGGAAAATGTGCAATGCCCCAGGAACCTTCAAGTTATGGAAATATTTAGTAGAAAACAAGATTTTTAATGGGGGTAACCCAAGATTAGGGCAGCCATTCACATCAGCTGCAGAGTGGAACCTGATGGAACTGCCTGAGCATCACCTTTGGATGAATCCAAGTTCGCAGAGCTCATGAATTGCTACTTTCTGAACTCAAGGATTTTTTGCAATTTCCCTCCATCCTTAACCCAACTTAATGACCAGCCTTGGGTTATCTCTGATAATCTGCCTTTTTTTAAAAACATTTTTTGCTTGCTGAACATTATCCAGCAGTTTGGAGAATTGCTTCATAAGTTAAAAGTAGCAGCATGCAATATACTAAATTTTCTCAGGCTCATTTCTGTAATTTCACAAAGGAATACGTGTATAATGTGATAAATTTCCAATTTGGTGTAGTCAGATTCCTAACTTATTTTTGCCTAGCAAGTCAGAGTCCATTTAAAAAAAAGTTGTTTTTAACCGAAAGAAAACCAATAGGCAAGAAGTTTTGTTCATTCACCCCCATGGCCACTCAAGAAACTTATAATATGTGACATCTGCACATCAAAGAATAAAGGAATTACAGATTCAGTCCCTGAAATTTTATCATCACCTCATTGGTGAATGATGTGGTATAGACATGCAAGGATACAGTTGTACACAGCTGAATAGCCAAGGAACACCGCACTTCCTTTTTTTAAGACCGAAACTTTTATTTGAAAACATGGCAAGAAAGATAACTGATAAAGTAGACAACTCATAGCTCTCTCAGAGATCAATATAGCAGGGGTCAATAAGTACCGGTAATGAGAGCTCAGCACCAAATGTGGATTGATAATAATTGTATGAGATCAGCCTGTACATATACATGACATGTACTAGAACACACAACCATGAGATCACACTAAGTTTGCAAGGATCTATGTTGATCATAAGTCAAGGTGGCAAGTAATCCATAGGAGCAAAGGAGGAAAGAGCAGGAATGTGGCAACGGCATGGGGTTGCAGCAAATCTCAGTGGCAATGTGATACACCTGAAAACAAAGAAAATGGAATATCCTAGATAAGCAACAGAGTCCAGGAATTGCACATATACTTTCAAAATTTTACAATTTCCTGTGCAGGCATCTGTCAGCAGTCAAACATGGTATAGTCTATCCAGTCCAACTTTGCAACACAGGCAATGCCTGTTTCATGGTAGCTCATTAATTTTGTGCTGTCATCAGCCAGTCAAAATGTCAGAAAGGGGCTCGAGGCTATCAGTGGCAGACCAAGGTGTTCCTGGCACTCCTCAGGCATCTTATCAAGATTTCTAAAATAATCTTTCATACATGATGCCCCCCCCCCCCCCTCCCGATGAATCAATACCACACACTTCTTGTTTTACACGATTAGCCAAATTTTCCTTTCAAAAATTTTTAAAATAATCTTTCAAACATGATCCCCCCCCCCCCCCCCCTCAGGAGCATCACATCAGTGTCAGGTGGAGGAATTAGAGGAAAATCATCTTCTACCCTCAGGGGAGAGGAAGATGGATGGCATTTAATAACTCCTTTGAGGATTAAAAGTGTGGCAAGATTGAACTGGATAGACTATGCCCTGGTAGAAGGAGGATGAAGCTTTTTTGAGCAGCAGTTCATTTGTCATTTTAATTTGAATGGAGTCATACAATGCAAAGAAAAGGAAGCTAGGAAAAGGAAATTTGCTCATTTGGGATAGGAGGAATTTGATGCGATAGTCAACTCAAAGTGATATTCTACTTGGTTCCTGACTAAATTCCAAATGCTCCTGATATGTGTGTATACAGGGTATGGCAAAAAAAAAAGACCAACAACTTTCAACCTAAATAACTTCCCTCCTAATAGAGTTATTTTTGTGAAACTTTCACATTACATATGTGAGAATGTTTTCAACTAATACATAAAATTTCACCCAAATTTGTTGTGCTGAAGCAATTCTATCAGCAATTATTGAAAAGAAGTTAGACATTGAGAATGGACAAGAGCTCCAGCTGGTAGTGGAGTGGAGGGTGCACTCAAGCCCTGCCCCTAGGAGGTGGCAAAGCAGTTAGGTTGGTGCTTGAGAGTTCAGAAAAAATTCAAGTTTTGTGGTGCATACCCCCAGAGCAGAGCTTTTGGCTGTGTCGGCTTTTCCAAAGATATTTTTGCACTAGCAAAAAGAGCAAACAGATAAGGCAAAAACTTGGTATGCACATAGTTCTCTGAGTACTGATTTTAGCAAAAATGTTGATTTTTAGGTAAAACCTTTGAGTGCATATTTTTTGCAAAAGGTGCTTTTTCTGGAAACTTTTCTGATTAAATGAAGGAGATTACTAAAGAAAGTTGAAACTTGGAGCAGAAGAACCAGTTCAATTGCGGAGTACATGTCCTACATTTCAAATATGACCCATCAGGGCAGATTATGAAGAGATTTGAAGTTACGCACACAAGAAACAATGGGAGTAATTATTCTGATGAAAATATTGGTTTGTTCTCTCTCAATACACATTCTGACAGGCACATACTTTTAATACGTCTTTCCCACTTTGAAAATAAATTATTGAATGAATCACTATCCTGAGAATGGAGCGTTGAAGGCACGATAGTTTAAAATATAGCACACTGTCACCAATGAAGAAAAGAACCAATATTCACCTGAAGATAGCTCTTCCCTCAGAGGATCCCATTCTGAAACTTCTTCTGTATTGGAGAATCTCCTCGGAGTTCCAGGGAGACTTCTATGTTTCTCTCCTGGAAAGAAAAAGTAACATGATACTGAAAAACAAAGTCAGAAATGAGAGGCTTCAAGAAGAGTGACACTGATTTGCCATTCTAAAATGAGAACACAAAACATCAAAGGAAGAAGAACACAAATTAAAATTTAAATTATCTTCATCCTCACCAATCTCAGCGAATGCCACACTGGTGCAAGAATCTGACATGCATGGTCCAGCACTGAGACACCTCTCCACCCGCAGACAGTGCTCCTTGAGAGGGCTCACCTATTTTCAAGACCCATAGGCTTAGAACAGGTGCCATTAGATAGCCTTTTTACAATGGTAATGAATCTCCCATTTATGGTCCAGTGGCTATAACACTGCAAAGCATTTATTTTGCAGCTCACTACCAGCACTTGATCTCTTATGAATGGGTTTTATGATTCTATTCAAGCTGCACCAATGCAATCTAAGGGCTATGGCATGAACTACAACTGATGATTAGCTGACCTGTGGGAATACAAAACTCTGTGCCTGGGGTCCACGAGCAAGCACAGGCGGAGGACTCCTCACCAAATATCGATGTACATCTTCACAACTCAGGAGAATCTCCTCTTGGGATCGACCCGAGAGACAATCCTCCATGAGAAAACATGGAAGTTATTACAACGAAAGCTTCACCACAACTGCCTTATTTCTTATTTTGTATTCACACATGAAACTCACAGATGGACTTGAAATATGAGGATATTCTGCTGGTGATGGGCAAGGAGAGACATTTCTGACTTCAATTTCTTCAAGCACCCGGAACTCCTATGTATATAGCAGAGCAGCTGGAATTGCAGTTCAAGTCAATACCATGCTCATGTGGGATACAGAAAAACTTTGATCTATCATATCTGTGATACACTGGGAACAAAAATGTAGAATTGTAAACTATTCCCACTGCATGTACAAAGCCTACTTGTGAAAAAAAGAGGGCAATTTTTTTTGCTTTCTTGTTTGTTAATGCTGGTATTACCAGATAAGAATAATTATAAGCTTTCAGCATGATGCTCTATCCAAATCATTATTCATTTATGGAGGCATCAGGTCTTTCATCCTTCATGCCCATGGATATTGTATCTTTTTTGCTTTACAGTATTATGACAGGTATTTTCATTCCTACAATAAATAATTTTAAAATGTCTGCACAGGTCTACTGTTATAAATTACATTTACACGGTGATTTTCTGGATGAATCTAGAAAACCAGAGTTTGCTTTACTTATGACATAGCTATACAGCCATGTCATAGCTTAGTCTCATATATGCAAGCAACAAAAGATGTGGCTATGAGTGTATGATCATTGCCAAAGAACAGCTCATGCAATTGTAATAATAATGCATCAGACCAATCTACAGAAACAAACATAAAATCTGAACCAAAAGGATCATAATTTCTTTCTTAATCATGCACCAAACTAAAGATATAAAGCAGTGCCTACTAGAAGAGATAAAATTTTATATCATGCCACACCTTACCCTGACATATGGGTTATCACAACGAGATAGACATAATGCATGAAGGTCAGATGGTAGTCTCTGACTATGATGAGGTGATTTGACAATGACTTCATCTTCCAAACCCTGATATCCTTTGAGGTGTATGCATGAAAGTCAGAAAAAAAGGCATGCAATGAGTGACATGAAGATTAGGAGGTAGGGTACAGCCATTCTGATTTTACTTGGCTGACTTACAGTAACTTCTTTTATAGCAGGAGCTATTCATATGGGGTCCCTCACATACATTATATTTATACAACACATTTAGTCATAATCTTCCCACTAATAATTATTGGTCCAACATTTTTCATGAACCCATATGGGCCAGTCAGGCCTATTTCAAAATAATGTCAGCCTATATTTGGCACCAAAAAATTTAAACCTATATGTTCCATCATTTTAAAAATAAAATGTTACTGTTATTCCACAAGAGACTCAAGAAGAGGGAAAAAGTAGGATTGATAAAGCTTACACAAGTAAAAAATTAGAATAAACCATTATATATTCTATGTACTTCTTCCTAAACCTTTATGAAATGGGAAGCATCAAGAGAAAGTCTGTGAAGAGGGCTCTCACCAGGTGGATCATAGACTGATTGTCATATCTATAATGCCACTACATTTTGTAAAAAAGACAGAAGGAACATAAGGTAGATATCCAAAATAATATTGGTTTTCACCTTTTGCTTCACTTTTAAAGCTGCATTACCATTTAACAGCATAGTTTCACAAGCCAGGAACACCACCTACATTTAATAATTAATATTTTCCATCTTTTGAACACCACATTCATATTGCAAACAACACCATTCATGTGTGACAATTGCCTTGTGAACAAGGAAGTTCATGACCATCCAATTACTTTTGAATCTGACAGAATTGAGTACTCAGGAAGTATCACGTTAAAGTATTGTTTCTCCCTTCCAAGCTGTGACCAGCTTGATACCAGAACACATCTACTGAAGGTCAATATATTTTTGGTGAGTCTTGAAGGACAATACCTACAGGTCAGATGAGAAAAAGAGTGGGGTAATTCAAAGCAACAATCCTGTGGAAGTTGAACAATGTCATGTCAGTCTGCATTATTGCAAAAATACATTTGTTTGCAAAAAAAAAAAAAAAAAAAAGAGTAGGGGAGGGGTGTGAAGGAATGGAAAGGGGGAAGAAATCACGGGAATTGAAATAACGACTAAAAAATAAAAACTGACAGAAATAACCACCAAAGCTAATAAACTATGAGCTTACCCTTTATAGAGACACTCAAGGACTTGCTGGGCCCATGAGAATTCTTGATATCTGTACTAATTTCACTTCCTTCAGAAGATGGACTGAGACAGGAATCAGATGCACTGATTGATTTGCCTTTGATGGCATTACCACTCTTTCCTTTGGAGAATCTCTTGGGGACCAAGCTGGATAAAACTGCCTGAGGCTGTGGAATTTTCATCCATGTCTTCCTTTTCAGGGGCATTTATATTCTTCAAGCTGTCCTTGAATAGGATTCACCTTAAAAATAGGGAGATGGGCTAGTAAACTGTTTAATAATCAATAAAATTCATCCAGTAAAATTTAGAACAAGATTGTTGACCCATTCAGTTGGAAATGGTGAAGCATACTGAACATTTCCTTATTAAAAAATTAAAAATGTTGTCTTTACATTCTTAAGAAACAGCAGTTATCAAATGGCAAAATGAAATGAAATCTACAGATGAGTCTCCTACAACAGAAGTGAGATTAATCCACAGATATTGAGCTGAATCAGACAAGGGTTTACAATTAATTATCTAGCTTATCTCACATAGCACTTGTTTGCTTATTTTTCCCACTTGAAGTAGTGCTATTCTGAAAATGTATGTACTGGATAACAAAGCAGGCAAAGTTTGTGAGTGCCAATGAAGGAAGTCTTTGGCAAGGCATTCGTTCACTTAACCCATAAAGTTTGTATTATTTTAATGCAGTGGGTCCCTTTAAAAATTATGAATAAAAAAATAATAAATGCTTTTTTGATGCACTAACTTAAATGAAAAATTATTATTTTACAAAACAAACTAATACAAGAAGAAATGTTCAGAATACGTGGAACTATTTGGACGTACGTCACGACGAGACCGTCTCACGTGTCTATACCCCGGCCTATATATAGGGACTACAAGACGGCCTCATATGTCAAAGCCAATGGGTCGGAGTCCTGTTCCTCAAACGAGTCCTCTAAACATAGTGACTTTAATGGCTCAAGATGGATTTGAAAGTGTTGATGCAATGTGGTTACTTTGCTTGTTTCTCTCGATGGACTGATTCAATTAGAGGTTTAAATAAATAACTTCATTCATTAATTAGCGACCATTCTGCAGCTTCCTCAAGGAATGCCGAATGTGGCTGTAGACTTCTCTATTCTCGCGCCTTCTGAAGAAACGGACTCACCTAAAAAAAAAACTTGGATTTGACTCAATCCATGTCATTGAGGACCTAAGTTTTCACTGTTTCCCTGGGCCTGCTCATCACATGATCGAGACACCCAGAGCGGCCGCCATTTTTTCATTAAATGTGATAAAATGTTTTCACTTGACAATTTTTCAGGTGACCCGGACACTCGCGCATTGGACGTTCCTCATGCCCGAGTGTCGAAGTCAAATGAAAAAATGTCTGACTCAAGTGAAAAACTCTGTAAATAGTTGGAGATTTTTGGAGCAGTTCCAGGCCAATTTACATTAATTTCATTGACATAAGTCTATATCCAAATTTGTGTTTTATTTTCTCAGATGTGGGGGGGAAGAAGTTGAGATTATTTTTGATCATCAATGGTTAGCGAGTTTCCCCATCCATGCATTTGACCATAGACTGAATGGTTATGACACCCCTTTGTTACACAAATGGCAGCTTCCAATCAGACTCGTGGTGCCCATGTGGTCTAACGTTAGTATTTTCTTTTACAGTCGCTATTAAAGTGTCAAGTCCTAATGTACAAAGAGACTTAAGCCCTCGTTTTCAATTTATGAAGCATCTCAACGAGTAAAGCTGCTAGCTTACTACCCTTTAACGATAGGTGTATGTAGGATGATACAAAGAGTGAGATTTGTCCGCCAGTTGAGTTTAGTTCTCTTATTGGGGCATGGTGCCGGTCGTGAGGTAATGATGTACATAACTGTACCAGGAGTGCTCAACAGTGACTATACAATATATAAATTATGCCTTCTCTTTATGTACAAGAACTGAGACTTTATTGGTAATGTTTATCCTGTGTTCTTATCGCTTGCACCACTTAGGCCTGGTGCAAATCCCAACTTGTCCCAGGAAAGTCAGAGTAAGAGTAGAGAGGCTGTGAAGTGCGACAAGATTTGATGTGTTTCAAGAAGTAACATTCAGAGAGAGGTCAAGACAATCCAATTTCTCTTGATTTAGACATTCCTTCCCTTGGTTTTGGTCGAAGTGTCTTTCGAAGAAGTGACCTGGAACCATGTCCTCAGTTAAAATTAAGTCTTTAATAGAAAATTTGGGAATGAGTTGCTATTTTAGAATTGTTCTATTTGATGAGAAAAAGCCCCAGATTGGATTGAACAATACCTCATGCTTATAACTTACTGTGAAAAGAGGGCAAGAAGATGAAAGTGGGAGCTGAGATGGACCTGAATGCTTGCTTTACCCAGGACCCCAATGATTATTCATAATTCATACAAAGGTGCTGCGTATGTATGCAATTCTCATGCAGGATGAGATGTGTTCCTTGGGTATACATTTATACAGATTTGGCCCTAGCACAGGCCTCTACTTTCATTGAACTCATTGGATTTATGGGTGTTAACTTATCTGGTTTTTATAGGTTATAGCAAAAAAGACCCGCAACTTATGAAAAATAAATCTATTCCCCTACTGTAGCTATATTATTGAAAATTGTTTTATGAATGGGGTGATATAGTTTCAAGTGACTTCTGAAGTTCCATCAAAATCAATTATGCTGACAATAATTCAAAAGAATGTGAGCAACTATTCAGTCCATTTCCAATATTCAGATTGGATATTGGAAATGGACTGGAACCCTTACTGGTAGTGTAGCAGAAGTGTTCCCTCAGTGCTATGTTCATTCATCATGGATATCACATCCAAATGTCTGTTCCATTAAAATTCATTATTTGGGCTGATCCTGAACTTAATTATCTATTCAAGTTGCAAGCCTAATCAAAATTGCTCAGGCATGAGCAGAGAAATATAGTATATGCATCAGGAATCTTTATACTATAAGTCAGTGTCCTTTTTATGCTCTGTAGTTTAACTTCTTTTCCCCTAGTTCAACACAAATGCAGAAGAATTCAAGGCCTGAGATTGGCTTATGAATCACCACTGGTATTCAGGAATACCATCAGGTAGGTTTGCTGTCTACCTGATCACATGATAGTACTGTGTTTTCTCACTGTGACAGAAAACAAAAACCAAAAGAAATGCAGTCTTGTGCTGTGCTGGAAATCCAATGCCTGATACGACGCTATGTAATAAGAGGTCTTGCACGTGTGAGCACTTCCTTTGAACACACAGATGATGCTTCAAGTGGAGCCAAGATCAGAGATAAGAGTAGTGAGCTGGTGTTCCCTACTATGAAGGAAATAAAGGAGTTATATGGCATCACTCAGAAAGACCAGCTTCTCAGTAAACCCAAGGAAAAAGACCGTGCTATCATATACCATAGTTACCTTGATGCTGCACAGCATATTCCTCATCCTCATCGGAAGACTTTAGAAGGTGAGGTCAGTCGTACACATATGGCAGAAAGTTTTGAGAGACTCAGGGTTCCTGATCCTTGTGTGGCTCTCAAGTACCTGAATGATACTGATGGAATTGAGGGCCAAGACAGTTTCTCTCACCAGGAAATGATGAAGGATGACAGCATTATGTCATCAGAAGCTCAGCATCAGTTCCCTTTCAGCATATATACCAAATCTTCTCTTGAAGCTGCCAATTCTCAAGACTTTGATGAACTTGATGAAATAGAAGCTGAGTTGAAGAAGAAAGCAAGTGACAAGGAGTGGTATTTAAACTATGGAACTCCTGATTCAAAAATACCCAGAAGCAATGTACCATGTGGAGGATGTGGAGCTCATCTCCATTGTCAGGTATGTTCTGAACAGGTAAACAGATTTAGAGGAAGGAAAGGTGACAATTGAATGACTTAAATCAAGTCCTTTGTCACCCTCAGAAGTATTTTGTATCATGAAGTGGCTTTCTTGTACTGGGTTATCCACATTGGTCAAAGTTTTGCATTTTGATGAGGAAAGGTTTTCTCTGATGCAGCTCCTGAAACCAAAAGTACAGCAAGCAGGCTATGAATCACAAAAAAAAAAATATTTAAAAAACAAATTATGCCATTGGCTGGAATGTGTGGCATTATTGATTACTATAGGAGTGAGATTGGAGCAACAATCCAGCCTCACCCTTTTTATGGTTTTGCATTTGATCTGAGCATGACAGAATGTCAACATTTTTGAAATGGTGAATGATGAAAATTCAAATAGTGTTTTGTGTTTCTGACATTTCATGAGAGATGAACACTAGTCTTAATACAAAAAATGTCAATGAATAAGAAATTTTAAATTATCAGGGTGGACACAATAAAGTCAAAGATGACTGTCAGGCTTTAGACATGTCAAAGTCTGATGATCTCAGACACAAAGGAAATTCTTTCTCTTCTCATACCTTGTACTATCCTATGATTTGTTTGATTTTTATTCCTTGTGAGAGAATGGTTGGTAATGGTCTAAGGTGTGACCCAGTTTAAAATCCCAACTGGAATATTCCAGCTGGACCAAATCTGTAAATTCGGACCATTTCCAGCTGGCAAAGAGCTGGAAAATATTAGGTACCAGTTATTTCTTAACTGGAATTTTCCAACTGGAATGCAGCTGGTTTTAATAGCTGTTTCCAGCTGGAAATTTTCCAGTTGACATTTTATAAAGAGGACCCTACACCGGGAATGTAGCTACATTTACTGTTGAAAAGCAGCTGTTCTTGTTGATGAACCTCTGAAAAAAAATAGTCAACAAAAAGATTCTCATTTAGCAATTAAGAACAAATCTGGAGATTAATACTTTCCAGCTGTAACCTAGTTGGAATGGGTCCGAATTTACAGCTGAAGTCCAGCTGGAAATTATAGCTGTTTCCAGCCGGGATTTTAAACTGGGGACCCACATGGGTTTGTGACCCACCTCAGTTTGACGTGTGACCCACACCTATTAGAGCAGACTAAACTGCTGTTCACTTAAACTGAAACAATGTGAATTTCATTTTCATATATACAAATATACAATCAATTTACTCTCAAGGCACTCACTAGAAAGTGTCTTTTAGCGCCTGAATGTAGGCCTCAAACCTTCCAGCAGGCGGGTTGAGGCCCCGCCACCAGGCCTCAACGAGGTACCTGGGTAGAAGTTCTGGCGTTGTCTCGTGCATCTTCTTGAGGACCTTAAATTTTAAGTCCACCCACAACCTCTCGATTAACTGGGTGTGGGCGCCAGTGTCGGGGTCAACAAAGTTGGTGCTGTGGTTCACCGTGCGGTGCACGTATCCGTGAACCTGAATCCCGCCATACGCTGGCCACTCGTCTGAATGATACTTCCAATCTCGACCTCCGCAGTGATTATGGTATGCAGCGCTGCTCTGTCACGGCGCTGCACCACAAAGAAGCGACGCTCTATAAAGCCATCTGGGCGCTTGTGAGCAAGTCCGAATACCCAAGGCCCCTCTCTTCGTCGGCCGTAGTTTCGCGCACCAGCTGGCACAGCGTTGGATTCGACTTCCCCGTCATTATCAGTCTCACTTGCCCCGTTTCCCGCTGCCTCAACATCACCTTGAAGCAGGCGTCCCCAGTGTGCCTTCCGTCGCCCTCGAAGTAATGTTTCATCCATTTGGACGATGGCGCCAACTCCACCCGCTCGCCGCTCCCACAGTCGTAATGGCACGTCTCGGCACAGGTTGAACCAATCTACGACGGCCTGGTGACTATGTCCGGAGAGCCTCTTTGCGTCAATTTGGGACACGTCGTTGCACCATAAGAAAACTAATTCAAGGATGGCGCAAATGGAAAGATTGCTGTGCGCCCTGCCGCGACTATCAAAATAGGTGAAAAATTCGTTCGGCCTCCGGACGGACTGCGTGGACCGACATCCACGTCGTTTACATTTGAACGCCGGGTACGTCGCGATGGTCCCGTCAGGCTTTCGTTTCTGGCGGGTGATGAATTGTGTGTCCCCATCACATCCAGGACGGGTACATCGAGGAGGAACCGCTGGGTCCTGTAATACGCCTTGCGCCTGTAACCAAGCGACAGCACTCTCCTCACTCATAATGAGTGCATAAAACTCGCGAGCAAGCATGGCCTGTTCACAAGAACACGAACAACTTATGTTACCATGAATGGAATCGATATATTCAAGTAAAAAGGGGAAAACGATAATATGTACTTACTCCAGTGTCTGCACAGGAACAGGTGAAGCAATACGCGAAAGACAGAATGTGCATGTTGTTTACGCTATAAATCGCTAATTTAGCGCCAATCAGGAACGAGAGTGTGGTGTGTGTCTTTGCAATGATCAGTCAATTAGCAACGGGCGTAGAGGCCCAATTGGTTGAAAGCGTGGGCGCAGCTGTCCATGTAGCTATACAGTACAGCTACATTTTGCAGTGGGTCACATCTTAGATCAATGTTCCTAAAGAGTTTTGAAAGTGGGTCCTTAGGCTTTTTTTTTCCTTTCTTCTCTGAGAGTGGAGTCAGCTTGAACATTTCAGTATAAGTTTTGTTAACCCATTCATGCCAGGAACCATTTTTTCATAGTTTAGTGGTGTAAATTTGTTAATATGCTGAAAAGTCATCTTAGGTACTTTCCAGCAACCCCATTAATAAGTAAAAAATCATTCTTGTAGTTGTTATAATGTAATGCTGTTATAGTATATAGAAAAAATGACTCCACTGGTAGAACTTCACATGGCAGATTTTATTTTCCTTCTTGGGTAGTAGTGTAGTACCCAAGTGGCATGAACGACAAGGTCATTAACTCTGTTAACTGTGAATCTTCACTCTGAATAGCCATAGAATAAAACAAGATTGTGCATCCCTTAGCATATGAGAGCCTAGTGACAATGCCTTCTGCTTAACCCAGTAGGCTTCACTCTCATTGCAAAAATTCATGGTGCTTCAGCAGAAATGATTTTCAAGCCTTCTAGATGAGGAAGTGATTGGGTGTTGTATTTTGATATTGAGATCCTTTGCCATTTATCTGGAATATAATAGAAAGAGATAGGCCAATATCAATAATTTCCTTAGTGTAACATTTGCTTGATGGTTGGTTTCATAATCTAAGAATTTAACTCTGTCCACTTTGAGAATATTAGAAAATTTAATAATGTTGTGCAGTTTTTAAACCTCTCAATGCATTTTGAAGCATATTTTCTCTTAGTGTATTTTTACCCATGCTTTGAATGAAGTCCCTTATCCTACTTTGAATTGTCTTTTCTGCAGGCCAACAGTGGGAAAGATAGCAATGGTTGTCAGTTCTTCATTACCTGTTCAAAGTGTGACTTCTTAGATGGAAAACATGTTGTGTTTGGCAAAGTGATTGATGGCCTCTTGGTGATGAGGAAGATAGAGAATGTTCCAACTGGTGCCAACAATAAACCCAAAATCTCAGTTGTGATCTCACAGTGTGGTCAGATGTGACTTGGACTTCTGATTGTTTTACTTCTTTTTTTGTAATAAAATCTGGCAATTGAAGGACCAGTGATAAGGGTGTCTGCTATTTGGTATTCACTTTTTTTTTATCAGTGATGATTACATGACACTGTTTGACCTCCCAGTGCATGATATGCATCTGGATTTGACTGAGGAAATCTCACTTCATTGTGTTGACTATACTGAAGAAGTGATAGATTTTTGAGGGACTGAGCTCTATGTACCTTGGTACTGTCATTGATAGTTTAATATTGATATATTGATTTATCAAAGCATAAAATTGAATGCATTTAGGTACCATAATTTACACTATTCCCTAGCATCTGAAGACTTTTTTGGACCTTCTTTATGTTACTTATGTCTGTCATCTGAACATTTCCTGCCAACCAAATCAAAAAGCTGTATTGACACACCATAGAATGACATCTTTTTTTAAATTCAACTGTTAGGTTCAACCCACAGCTTTTTCAAGATTAATGCTACTTTTTAAATTTGACTTCTATCTTCCTACTTCCTATCTATTCTCATCTAATGACATCTATCTATTAAATTTTCCCATTCCCAGAGGTTTTGTATGTTTCTGAATGCAAGGAGGAGGACTGTGACTTAATTGTAACTACTGAAAAAATAAATACTTTCAGATTCCTATTTTTAAGAGTTCTCTTTTGCAGATAGTGACACTTGATTGGTGATGGGTGGCATCTTGTCTTGATAGATGGTAAAGGAGTGTCAACAGCCATGATGATGGGATGCGACTTGACTAAGAAAAAAATGCAGCGAATGCTTATCTCTTATGGATTCCCTCCATACTTGACAACAAAGAATTTCTCAAGACTTGCAATCTCCCTTCCAATCTTAATCTTCCTCTGCTGGCTCCTCTTCCTTTCTCACCCTGGAAAGAGTCCGCCCATTCATCCATTGCCATTCCAGGAACTCAGCATTCCTAAAGAAGAGTCTCTGGATGCTGATTCCTTGTTGCAGAGCATGTTTACCAGGTCTTCTGTCATGTCCTTCAACTTGCTGCAGTGGATAAGTCAGATGTGATGAAGGAGAAATATCTAATGATTGTCATGCAGGTGTGATAAGGATAAGAGCGAGTCATTGACAGATGCAGAGATTGCTGCTTGGATCTATGGTCGCAGCCTCCAACAGGTCACCCAGATCCTGAGAGACAACCTTATTACTTTCACCTCTGTGCTGGACATGGATCCTCGGGATGGTGAGGAGATATGCAATATCAATCCTTTTATATCCATGACTTGAAATTCATAGAACATGAAAAGCAATAGTAAATTGAAAGTCCATTGTACTGAAGTGGGTAGAATATCATCAATAAAGAAAGTGCAGAGAAGCATATACAGGGTGTTCGTATTTAAACGCAACATAGAGAATATTTTGCTGCCTGTAGGTAAAGGGGGGGTGACTGCTATTAGGCCAACCCGGGCTGCATATCTGCAAGGAAACGCACCAGTCATAGGGTGTGTCCTTCCAGATATGCAACCCAGTGAGCTGTAAGGCATGCGCTGAACTCCACAAACAGGTGGCTAAAATTTCCCTATGTTGCATTTAAATACAGATACAGGTATAATTTATTGGGACAATTTGAAAGGAAATCTGCATTTACCCATTGAGGCAAAAACACAATATTGTGGATGTTGCCATATTCAATAATGCAGCCAGTAAAGGATGGAAGCATAACTGTTTTTGTTGCCCAACTTAACCCATACAGTATAGGCATGGTGTTCTATATCTAGATGACACAGTCAGCACATCTCTGCACTTCTTGCAATGTGAGATGTGATTGTGAAACTAAAACCTCTCTGGCATACAGGTGAAGGAAGGTAATGTTTTTCACTTGAATCAGACACCAATGCATGAGATATTCCTTTTGAGTGTCAGAGTCAAGTAAAAGGAAAAAAAAACATGAGAAATGGAACTTTTTAATGGAGAAGCATTTAATTGAGAGGTTTTCCAATTTTTTGTTTTTTTTTTTATGCAAAAATCTTGGTTTTTTTTCAAGACTCACCCAGTTCTAAAGCTGTATGTTATCTCATATCTATGCTTAATAAAGCATTCTATTCCAAATTTTATTTGAGAGCACATATGGTTTAATCTCAGGTTTCATGGTGGTAAAGTCTGCAATAAGGTTACTGTATCCAGGTTACTGCAGCAAGTTATTCATATAATCTGCAAAGACTAAAAGGCCTGTCAGCCTTAATTATCAGACAATTTCAAATTCCCACAAAATGTTGAAATCATGATGTGTCCTAGAAAGCAAAAATGTATATGCATGAGGGTATTAAGGAGATATCACTAATGCTGAGTGCCATACGATAACATCAGATGACTCAGCAAAACAACTTAAGAGCCAACCTTGAAAGTTGACAACTTTAAACATATGTATAAATCTGTTCTAACTAGACCTATTTTCACCTAACTTTCAATGTGCATTACTTATTGATTCATCTGTCATTAATTGGGAAAAATCTTACCAAAACTATCCTCAAGAAAAGGCCAGCCTAAAGACCAAAATTCAATGTATGGAAAATGTTATATAGTCTGGATGAAAAGCAGTCACAGTCCAAGGGCATTTACTCCACTTGTCTGCTAGAAGAAGCTCTTTTCCATCTACAGTATTCAACTTCTTTGGAATGATTGCTTATAACTCTGTTTTGACCTAACAAATTTGGGAGAAATTTCAAAGATCTGTTAGAATCATAACCGTATATGCACAATACAAGTTTTGAGAAAATAACTTTAGTGAGAGCAGTTAAGACCTGGGTCTTAGGCCATATCCAAATAGGTTTTTATTTTTCTAGGCTATGAGGAACTTAGTTATTTTCTTCTTTTTATCCCCATGCCTTGTGATTGCACCTTTGAAGGGGAATAGGATGAAAATGACCAGATAAGCAAAAATAAACAGAAGCCAAGAAAAAAAAAACATGGCCCAATAATGAGTTTCATGACTTTCTGACTTGAACTTGAGCAGGGATGGTGTCTTGGGGGGAGTATGTTGCATACTTTCTCAAGGAGAGAAAAATCAATTTGAAGGAGAAGGATCCTGAGAAGGTCATGGATCTCCTCAATCGGACACTCAAGGGTAAGGTCTCATTCCCCTTTCTTCTGCTTCGTGTAGAGAAGTTATATCTAAATAGACAAAGCTGCCTTGTTTTTTTTTTATGTCTGCCATTAGCCTATCAATTAGCTGTAACTGAATTGTCCATTCCCTCCTTACCCTTTAGCTGCAGAGTTTTGTTTCCATTAGTAGTATCCTGTTCTGAATACTTTTTCAAGTTCTTGTTAGTTTAATGAAAGGTGGTCTTACCTTTGTTGTGAAATTACAAATTAATGTGAGATGAACATGTGAGATGAGATGAATTAATGTGAGATTGTCTGACTTGATTTATTTACACTCACTTACTATGGACGGTACCTCCTTGAAGTGGTGGATGTATATATATGCCCATAACAGTGAAAGGGTTTAAGACTCCTTTTCTGCTGGGTAATTATAACATTTTTCTTACTTTGACATTCTTGTTTTCCCATTGGGGGCAATACTGATACTGGGATGTGAGGTGTGTATGCCTTTCAAATTTGATTGGATCACTTTAATTTGATCTACTTTCAATGCATAGTCAAGAAATTTTCATTGGAAAAGTGAATCTGACCTCAGGCCTCCCTTGATAGATTCATTATGCATGAAGTGTTGTCAAAATGTTGTAATTTTGAGTGTTTCTACAGAGGAGCTGATGATGGAGAAGGCAAGTTGGTATGAAGCAGCCCGAGGGGACCCAGATGCTCTCAACATTGATGAATTCCTATCATTTCGTCATCCTGAGCAAAGCCACTCCCTTCTTCTTCAGGTTGTTGACAATGTCGCCTCAGGCCTTGGTAAGTTCAGGTGATCCCATATTAAAAACTGGGCTTCTCCTCACATCAGTTCTCTTCATTTTTTCTAATACCATTTACTCACCCTCTTTTTCCATCTACCAGGAGCGGGAACACTTCTGTCTTCTCCATCATAAGCTGCGTTGGGTATGGCCACTCTTTTCTCTCCTGTGTCTACCTGAAAATCAATGCATGATGAGAGAGTAGTCCCTAACTCATTTGACTTCTTATGCTCTTAGCATTGGCATGATTTTATCCTAAGTATACTTCACCTTCCCAGTTCACTTTTCCCTTGAAATTGACTGTGAGTAGGTCAATGTAAAATGCTGAAAAACCTCTTACTCCATTTGGACCATATTTGCCTGCTTCACTATATGATGAACATACTTAAATTTTTTCTGAATTGCCTCAATTTTGTCTCTAACAAAACTCTTCCATTTTCTAAAATCATCCATGAATTGACCCTGTAGTCCCAAAGGAACAGTTTATTCTTACAATGATGTGCATCTGAGCCTGTCAGTCTGATTTTTCATGCAGAGCAATTTCAAATGGCCCTTAAGTTTCTGTCTTACAGGGCTTTTCTCAGTGTAAAAGCACTCTAGAATTAAAGCTTCAGTTCTGAACCAGATTCCATAGAAACTCTGGGGATCATGTACTTATTTAGGCTAAAAATTTTCACATACCTACTAGGTGATTCATCCCACTCATGGAGTCACATATGCATTTCTCTATGGTAAAATGTATCTACAAGCTGGACGTTTTCAACATTATAATTGACATTTATTAATATGTTCCTCCTTGAATTGAATTGAAAACAAGTACCACATTCAGATTTTATTTCCCTTTAGAACATATATTCAATGTGACAGCCACAAGTCATTTGTAATAATACTGTGACTTTGCACTGGAATTCCAGAGTTTTCCTCAAGATGTGGAATGGTTCTTTATTTGCCAGATTTTGATGGTGATGGGATGTTGTCTCTGGAGGAGTTTCTTGCTTTGAAACTGGAGGATCTTGGAACTGAGAATGCAAAAATCCAGGCTCTTTTCTCAGGAGACCTCAAGGAAACCTTCAAGGTCATGGATACATCAGGAGATGGGTCCTTATCCCGGCGAGAAGTCCTGGTTGGTGTCTATCCCTCCCCTCCCATCTGTATAGAATATAGAACTGCTCTTCACTCTTGTACAACTTCTTTTATAGGAGTATGTGGACCCCAGAAATAGGGCTCACTCACTGCGAGTAGCAAAATGGTTGGTGAAGCAGGCAGATGAGAATCAAGATGGGGTCCTGTCGTTTCAAGAAGTTAAGAAACATGGGCATCTTTTTATTGACAAGATGAGTCTCTCCCCGTAGCCCCAGCTCCCTTGCTCAGTGGCCAGTGCCTCTTCTGCATTTATTTATATTCGTTTTGCATTTTTCACCAGATGGAAATAAACAACTTTACTTGAAAAGAAACAACATAATTAACTTTACTAGAGTTTAGGACAGGGATTTAGGGATTTAAGACAGGAAAGTGTCTGTCATCTAATTGTCTGGTTATCCAAACAAAAAATAATGAAAATACCAGCATAGATGCAACTCTGTCATACCACTGGTCATTACAGGAACTGACAACTGTTGACACCACTTTACAATCTGACACTACCACCCAAATATCAATGAAGTTTCATTGGCTTCTAAGATACAATAATAAAGAGATCTATGCTATCACCCACACAATAAGTTGCTGTGTCAACTGTAGGGAGAAGGGATGAGAAAAATGTGATCAATCAATCCTAATGACTTTCTCTCCATGAGAATGGAAGATAAGTATCAAGTTTTAAGTTTTCATTGAAGTGCACTCAAGGATGTTGCATAATACTGTTGAGAAGAAAATTATGAAATTCAATGGTTGATTTGCAATTTGGAGTAAGGGAGTTTTTTTCTCCCATGGGAAGTCTTAGAGGAACAAAGGAGGAAATTTTTTTTGAAAGGAAGCAAGTTATGACAATTACAGACAAAAGGAATGGAAAAAAAAAGTTGTCATGCCATCCCATTGCTGTATAAATAATGTACCAAGTTGAAGGCACTTTGCCTTTTTCACATTTACTTAATTATCCAAACACCTCAGGTCAATGTTACTTCAGGAAATTAAAGTTTCACAGTACCAACTTGATCTTCCAAGATTTCAGGGAAGAAACACTTCCTTGCAATATCAGTCTTTGCTGCCAAAAGTAATTTCTAATTGATATAAGTAATACCAAACTGAATCCCACCAAAGAGATGTACACCTCCACAAAAATGTTTTATCATGAAAGCAGGAGGGCTGGGATCTCTCTCTTTATTCTGGGTTTTTCCTTGCCAACTACAACTTCAAGGTATGTCAAGAGCTCAAGACATTGTGTCAATCATATACAGCAGCAAGATCTCATTTTGTACACAAAATAAATTCAACAATTGAGTAATTCAGACCTCTTTGACAAATACATCAGCAAGAGACACACAAAAGAAAGCATCACATGATACACTTGCATTATCTAAATAAACATGGCTTTTTGTACAAACAGGAATGCAGTAAATTGAGAGACAAAGGGTTAAATGAGATTATTAGTCCTGGGTATGACAAAATCCTACATCTTTTGCATGGTAAGAACTATCACAAGTTCTAACCTTTCTTTTCAGGTGTCATAATCATCAACATTCATTTACTTTTTCCTGATTTTCTAGCCCAACACTAATAATTACCTTCAGAAGAAAGAACCTTCATTTCCTTGCCCAGTTAGAGGGGAATGTTGCTGCTTTTCTGTACAAGGTAAAGATTTTGCTTCCTGCAAACTTTGATGGGGAATGTTTTTTGCAATCACTCTTCTCCAAAAACCCATGCCATTTCTCTCAACTGTAAGGAGAGCAGACTAGAACAAAGCTAAAACTATTTTTAAAAAAACTTTCAATAAGATGCTTTTTCTAAGATTAATTATAGGAATTTGGCCACCCAATTGTGTTCTAATTACATCTACAAGTCACACAAATATGTTCAATGTAAATTGTCCACCTTAGGCTGATAAAAATTATATTAGAAAATTAGATCCAAGCTGTTTATGTCATTCTGTGAGAGAAGAAAAGGACATGGCATTCATGGGATCTTTCCTAGAAAGAGCAAACCAGCAAACCTGCTTGCATGAGAAATAAGGGCATCAGTTAAGCATTTTTATGCATACCAGTGAATGCTGTGACCCTCACTACCTAACTAAAAATCACTCATGAGAGAGATTCTTATCACAAGACTGAAAAACATGCCAATAGGTCTAATAACACCATGGATGTAGGCTTATGCATGTCAAGAGCATCAATATAAATGACACACTGGAAGACAGCAAGGGCCTTCAACAAGATATTATGGCCTCTGCTGATACCTCATGCAGAGAACAGACATAATATCTCTTGAAAGAAAGTGAAGTCAGAGGGAAAACTACACACATGCTCCATACAAAACCTGATGAAAGATATGTGAATGAAAAAAAAAAGGGGGAGGGCTGTAAAATCAACCTCAGCCTTTGTATGCTTGAAAGTCATGCTCAGTTCTCCATGTAGGGATATTTCCATTCCCTGAGAGGGACAAATGTTTCTTTTACAGCCTGGGGGGAGGTCCAGCGGAGAATATAATGAGGACCTCCTGCCTTGTCATTCGTTCCTATTGGAATGCAACAAAATCTTGTCAGGCTACACCTTAATCTGAGGTTTAGCCTACTGCAGAGGTTAACTTGTTTTTTATACTTTGTCCTATTCCCATATTCATGCAGCCCACAAATTCAAGCATGAATATAAGAATGCAAACAAAGCTCACGCAAAATGGAACCATATAGAGAAAGCTTCAACTTCTACCATGGTCCTTTCTGGGCTTTGACAAAACCATACTGCTCATATGCAAAGAACTAAAACCATTAAATTACTGAGAGTGCCAGTGCCAGTAAAGATGACAGGTATCACTTTCCAATCCAGATAATTATTTCATGAACCAAAAGAAACATTTATCATTCATTCCATTTCCCAAGCTTCATTCCTCTGAAGGTGATTTTTATGGAATTGCAGAGGAATACCTCACCTGAGATACGTCCACCACCAAATGGCTGCTGACCCACAACAGAACCTGTGGATTTGTCATTCACGTAGAAGTTCCCAGCTGTCATCTTCAGTTCTTCTGTTGCTCTCTTTGCATACTCCCTTCAAGGAATACCCAAACAAAAATATACCATCCAATTCCACACTTCACAAGAGTTCATGAGAACATTAAGAAAATGGGTACTTCACTCACTCATCCTGGGAAAAAACAGAGCCTGTGAGACCATAAGGTACAGAATCAGCAATAAGTTGAAGAATCTCATCAGCCTTGTCATCTGGGAAGGCGTAAACAGTGAGCACAGGACCAAAGATCTCCTCCTTCATGATTCGATCAAGTGGATCTGTTGTTTCAATCACTGTAGGTTGAACATAGTAGCCAGTGCTGCAAGCATTCATGCCACCAAAATGAGCCAAGTGCACAGAGTTTCAGCATAGGTTCTGGGAAGTTACATCATTTTTATCATACAGAATGGGCCACAAAAACCCATGCCAAATAAAAGTCTTATCTTTCCTGTACTAGTAACTTCTAATAAAATCAACTGAACCTCAACAACAAATATTCTTCCAAAAGTTAATTTACTGTAACTTTTGGAATAATATTTATGTGTCCCCCTTTCATCTTGATGGGACCATGCGATCTTCAAATCCACTGGTAAATTCCATGGGACAGGACATAGTTCCACTCTTCTTTCAGCACCAATCTTTATTGATTTGATAGATCACTAGATTTCATTTTTGAACACTTACTTCCAGCACACTCCACATACAGTAATCCATTGGATTACTGTAAATAGATTACTGTTAAGATTGCAAGGGTGCCATTCATGTTTGCTGATAATTTCTGCTTCATGGTCTGCAAGCAAGGTGAGGCCACTCACCATGGAGTCCTATTGAAACACCCAATACCATCCAGCAAAGAGATGCTGACCTAAAGGTGCCACATGTATTTTTTTCTTAGCTTTTCTTGCACATGCAGCAGAAGAAAACTTACAAGTTATATGAATGTTTATGGCCCAAACTATAGAGAAGCTGACAATGCCATACCTGTTATCACAGGATCCTCCAGCAATAACTGTGAGGGATGTACTTGTACCAGCATGGTCAATATATCCCTTGATACGCTTGAATGCCCGGTCATCTATCACTGCTGACATGAAGACTTCAAAGTCCATTGGAGGGCCCACCTTAACATCTTTCAGTATCTTTAGCATCTTTTCCTTCACCTAAAAATCAATTTTCCTATGTATTTCCAGAGAACTTCAGATTTAAAAAAATTGTTTCCATTGATAAAAATACAAACCTGGGGCCAGATAGATTGAGCAATATACATTCGTGAACAAGCAGAGCACTTCTGGCCACAGTATTCAAATGCAGACCGAATTGTTGCAACTGCAACAGTGTCTGGATCAGCTGATGGATGAACCAGGTGGTAATTCTTGCCACCGCACTCTCCAATCATGCGAGGGATATTCTTGTATATACTGAAATTCTCTCCCACTTGCTTCCACAGGTGCTGGAAAGTCCTAAAAAAAAAAATCAATACAATGAAAGTCAAGGCATTGAGAGGGTTCAATTGATGGCAGAAAAAGTAACAAACGCGACAGATCCAGTGAAGTTAATCCCCGCCAGGTCAGGACAGGATGTGATTGTATTTCCAAAGACAGGACCATCAGCTGGAATGAAATTGATGACCCCTGCTGGAATACCTGCTTCTCTCATTGCCTTGAAAACTATATAGTTGGAAAGGATTGCTGTGTCTGATGGTTTCCATAGGACTACATTCCCCTGCAAGTTCAAAACCACAAATTATTCAACATAAAGTTGGCTTCTCTTTAGTCAAGCCAAGTTTCTAGGCATAGGTAGTTGCTGTCAAATAACTTCCTCCATTTAGTTAATGTTTCAAAAACTTTTATGTTTTTGCTTTGTTATACTGTTTTTGTACCTCAATGTATCTGCATAATGCATGCCCAACATATAACTATGCAACTTACTGACATAGCTTAGCCTGAATTGTTCTCATCATATATGTGAAGTCATTCCTCAATCTGAGACTCAATTGGAGTTTACACAACTTCAACTGGTTTCCTCTCATTCTGCAATAGCCATTAAATTGTAAAAATCGCATCACTTTTGTAGCCTGGCTTTGAACTCTCTCAAGTGCCATTGGAACACCTTTAAATGCAGGCCTACAGATTTGAATGCAGTACTCTAATGGGGCCAAAGCAGTGCTGCATACAAATACATACAAACACTTGGGCATAATCCAAGCCCCAAGTCTTTTTGCTCTTTGAAAATCATTTACCATTTCAAAGACAAGATAATACATAGTACAGTTATACCTCGCAATACGGTTGGGATGCATTGTCTGTACATCATGGATGTACAGACATACACTCCTATAAAATTTTTGTTTTGCAACACGCTGATTCGCAATACGCTCGGTTTTTCAGGAACGCATCCTGAACATATTGTGAGGTATTACTGTACTTGAAAGATGCACATCACTCTCCATCTGGATCATGGAGGACCACAAGAAGCCAATGATTTGATGTAGTTCAGAAGGTCTTTATAATCATCCATCCATAAGTACAGAAAATAGCATACCATGAGGGCTGGGGCAGAAGGGAGATTCCCTGCAATTGCTGTGAAATTGAAGGGAGTTATGGCTGCAATGAAGCCCTCAATCCCTCGATATCTCATTGTGTTCAGAGTCTCTGCTGGTTTGGGACTTAGGGGTTGATATTTTGTCAACTCCTTGGCAAAGAAGGCATTGAACCTAGTCATGAAAGAAGCATAGAACCTCAACAACAGAACAGAAATTAAAACTTTGAATTGACATATGGAGGGTCCAACCTGAAGAAATCTATAAGCTCAGCAGCAGCATCAATCTCAGCTTGGATGATTGTCTTTGCCTGGCCAAGCATTGTGGCAGCATTCAGATCCATTCTATATTTGGTTGCCATGAGATCAGCAGCCTTGAGAAAGATCTTGCACTTCTCATTCAGAGGGACTCTTTCCCATCTTTGTCTTACTTCTTGAGAGATTTTCACAGCCTTCTTGATTACTTCTTCATTTGCATAGTAAAATTTTGCAATCTTCTTCTGATGGTCAAAGGGACATACCTGAAAGCACGTGATCTAGTGCTATCAAGTCAGAATCTCACTTGGTCTCATAAGCAAAGCCTTAAAAAGAGTCTTGAGTGGAGTGTATGACTACAATAAGTGGAAGGAAACCACTTGCACCATTCCACCACTGCTTAAAAAGCTGCAAGTGGAACCCTTTCTTTCCTGGCAGGACCCAGGAGTCCCATATTAGCCTATGTACTAATACTGTTTACTAATATAACTTTGTCTATATTTTTACATAATGGGACTCGAGTTCCACTATGTAAAAAATCAAGAAAATTGCATTTCTATCAAATGTGAATTGTGAATATGAATAAATATAATATTCAAGATAGTGTTGTAAGAAACCCAGGTCTCCAGTTCACTTCTAATTAAATTAGGACTGAAGGGGATAGTCAGAATCTCACTCATCTTGGGTCAATGAAATAATCTCCTTGGTTTATGTCCTTACATTCCTTCTAGGACAACAAATACTGAGCAACTAGACATGTAGGAGGAACTCAGAACACATTCATACAAATCTACCTGAAAATGATACAAATTTAACTACAACTCTCCATATGAAACTATTCTACTGCAATGTCACACGCACAAGTCAATTTGAATGCTTATGCATGTTACGTTTTTGTCTATTATTGACACTTTTCTAGAAATGACAAGTTACAGCATCAAACACATTTTTAAGGTACAACAATATTGAGCCAAAGAAGTTTGGAGAGAGTGAGAAGGGCTTTTGCAAAGAGTATGGAGTGCAAGATGGCCAGCTCATTGAAGTCATTGAAGTTTCATCCAAATTAATTTCGTTCCAGCTTTACAGGGATTGGGGCTCATGCAAGAAGCCTAGTTTATACAGGACAGTATGAGGCTTCATCGCAATGCAAGGTGTTTGAGTTCATCAATGAAAGTTTTAATGATAGGTTTATTGTTCTGGATTACAAGGCATCAAGAAAGGGAATCAACTGGCCTTCTTATTCCCCGGATCTCAACCCGATTACTTTTTGTGGGGTTGCATTAAAGGTAAAGTCTAAATAAACAACCTAAAACCATCAAGGAGCTCAAGGATGCCATTCAGAGAGAAATTGAAAAGATCTCCAATGAGACTCTTGAAGCTGTTGTCAGAATTTTATTGTTTAGCTGCTTCACCTGATTGCCAGTGAGGACACCCACATTGATCACACCATCACATAATCTCCCACAGTTGTAGTTTAATGTGCTTTTGAGTTTCATTTCTTGCTTTTTGTAGACCATAAATGCATTTTTATTTTGGGAGCATCCATTGTTTGTCACCCTGTATATATCAGGCATTGCAACAACAACAGAAAAGCAAAAAAAGACAGACTACCAGAGTTCAATTTCTCAATATCTTAAAACAGGAAACTGGACATAACTCCCTCTGGTGGTAAACCTTTGATATTTGTGCCATCCACCTTTGGCACGGAGATGCAAACTCCCAGCCAGGAAACTTGCAATTTCCTAACCTTCAACCACATAACTTACCTGAAAGTGGATATTGTCAGTACGAATTTCCTCAGATCCAATCACAATGGGTATATCCTCAGTTTTGCCTCCATGTTTCTCCAGAGCTGCCAGCAATTCCTCTCTTTCCTTGCTTCCTTTCAGGTAGGCTGATGGAAAAATCCCACAACTAGTTATTGAATCTCCATAATACTGTCACTCCTTATGATGAAAAATCCTTGACAGTAATGCACTCACAGAGGCAAGGTTCATTTTGGACCGTAAAGTCAACAACCTTGAGATCAGTCTCGCTAAGGATGGAGTGAGATATGCATTGGATCTGGTTTGGCACTGATCGGATAACTTGCGAGGCTGATGCCAACATCTTTTATTCTGCTCTCCTAATTATGGAGATGAGTTCAATAACAGAGACCCATAAATCAGAATATAGTTACAGAAGAGATACAAGAAACCAGGGAGTACTTGCTCCCAGAAAATACCAATATAATAGGTTTGATGGGAGGTGATCTTGAATGAAAAATTTAATATTCACGCACTTGGAAGAGAAATCATGAAGCTCTTCCCTCAAAATCTGCTACAATAGGACTATGACACCTTCACTTATTGAAACTGTGTTTCAGAAGCTCATAGAATATTGGGATTACTTTCAATGTACCACTGAGATGAACAACACAATGGTACAGAGTGATAGAAAGGAAAAGCCCATGTGGAGATGCAAAAAGCATCCAGAGAAAGGTTTATTTTCCTCTCTCAGGCACAATTCCTCAAATTACCTTACACAGGGAGGACTGAAGTTTCCACTAGATGATAAATTGTACCTGTCTATCCTAGGAGTTACAAAAAATTGTGATAATAAAGGAGTTACAATAAAGTAACTTTGCAAGGTGACTTTAAATAATTTTAAATTGTAAATTGATGTAATTTAAAGTGAAATTAGATATCTCAAAGCCCTATGAAGTCTTCCTGGTGCCCCAAGACAAAAATAATCAGGCTATAAGAAAGGTAATTTCACTTCCAGTAGTATCAATTTGAAAGTCAAAACCTGTTCTACATCACTCCACTCTATGGTACTTTGAGTTGCAAGTAGCTGTTTCACTTGCATTTCAGCATGTCTTCTGTGGCTCATTTTCACCTGTGTTCATGGCTCATAGCAATTCAATTGAATCAGTGTTACCAAAGAGCAATGCATAATGGGCTTTTCATTTATCAACAGGCACAATCTTGAAGCTCATCACTGCAGGAATTGTACATGACAATGAACCCAATAGTATTACATCACATATATCTGTATCTCATTTCTATGTAATTAAATATTGGTCTACTTTTGACTGATGAATTATATTTCAGTAAATACAATGAGCTTCTCATGATCCATCACCACCCAAGCCAATGAGAATATGATACCACATCTTAATATGCACTTTTCACAATTCAACACCTACCTATTCATTGCTAATTCAATATGAATGGAATTCAAAATATCCAAGTCAGAGCCCAGCATCCTTTATCATGCTTCATCAGAAGACTAATTGGATCTCAGTTTTGGTGTCACCAAGCTAAACCAAACCATCATTCTGCATTGTTCCAGGAGACATTGTTTTCCAAACAATACCATTCAACTGCCTATATAATTCATAAGATATGATTTTTAATTAACTTCAACAGCTGTTGATAGTGACTAATCCTTTGACAGGTAGAAAATGAAGTATTCCAACTTCTAAAGATGTAAAAAATAATTATGATGTGGATAAAGTGCAACCATTTCAAAAACTATGATGTGAAGAAACAATAGTAACTGACTTCTAGCTGGAAGGACCATTCATTCTGAGAAAAAGAAACTAAATCTTCCTATTGAATTTATCATCTCCATTTTCTTTTCATACTTTTTGACCACATACATGAAATCACCTGTGAATTCACACCACATCCTCCTTTGTAGACACAAAGCAGAGGATTCTCCTACCAGACGTGAATACATTCTCTGTGCACTTGATTTTGATGGGATGTCATCACTGGAGAAGTTTCTTCCTCTGAAACCAATGAATGCTGGAACTTAGTGCAGGGAAAATTCAGGGTTCCCTTGAGACTTCAAGATCTTCAAGGTAGAGAGAAGCCTCTCACTCCCATGGGTCCCAAAGGAGTGGGCAGAAAAAATGGAATTCAGTGTAACTATTTGCAGCCAAACCTTCCTTGACTGCAATTACTGCATTGAACTGCCACTCCCACAGGAGCAGTAGGACCCAAGAGGTTAAGATGCTCTCCATACATAAAGGTCATCGACATGTTGGGAAATGGGTCTGTGTTCTGACATGATGCATTCAGGGTCTAATCCTCTTCCATCACAACAAAACAGAACCGCTTTGTCCTTGTTGAATCTCATCTTTACTTGCACTAATATGTGAACCTCAAAAAAAGAAATCCCTCTTTCTGCATTGCAACCTGGATGGTGCAGCAGGTCAAAGAGAACAGAGATAGTGTTCATTGAAAATAGCATGAGGAATATCCTTATGGCAAGATGGGTCTTTCCTCTTGGCATCAACTCATTAGCCCATGGGCCAATGTCTTATTTGCATTTTAGGTTCAAGCTACTGCTTTCACCTAATTGATATTAAAAAGTTTTACATGAAAAAAAAAAAAATAAATTTCACAATATACCTTGCAAACATAAGCCCTGGGAGGTGACCATTGGTTTGTGAATCAAGAACCCAATCTGACCTTACATGAAAACAATGAAGAAACATCACTATGGAAGCAAGCTTTAACAATACCTTGTGAGGTCAGTCTTTGCTGCCAAAACAAACCTTGATATATGATGTCAGTGGTGGAAAGTTGAATCCTGTAAACACCACCACCCAATGTAAAACAATGGTTTCTGGTTGAACTCCATCTCAGAAAAAACATGAGGGCTGAGTTCCCTCTCTTTATTCTGAGTTTTTCCAGGACAATTGCAACTTCATGGCAAGTCAGGAACTCAAGGAAATGCATCAACGATAAGAATGATGAACAGTGATAGGATATCATGAATCTCATAAAATCAAATTCAATGGTGAATAAATCAGACACTTGGCCAGAGAGGAATGCCCCGATGGCCAGATGCTCTCTGGCCAATGTTTCAGCCAGAAACATGCAAAAGAAAGCATTACATGATACACTGGCATATCTAAACAAGCAGAGCTCTTGGTGCCATCAAGGATGCAGCTGTGTTGGTGGCATAGGAATGCATAATAAAATCTATGGTATCCAAGGACATGTGGAAAGTTTTCAATAATTATAGTTTGCAAGTTTCCAACCTCATTAGGAGCTGCATCATTTGACTGACATAAAAAAAAGTCTAAATGGAAAGAGGATTTGCAAAATGGCAATGGAACATGAGATAAGGGCAAGCACAACTCCCAACTCATATCATTGCACCTTCAAATTTCACATAGCAATTTATAAGGAAATCTTGCTTTTGACTTCCCATGGACCTTGCATTTATCAACTTTCATTTACATGTCTCCATGCTAAAATTTACCCTGCAAAGGCTGTATCTTTGTTCCCCTGTCCCACTGGAGGAGAATGTTGCTGCTTTTCTGTCCAAGGAATGGATTTGATTTTCTTCACTCTTAGCTGAGGTACATTTTCCGCAATCTCACCATACAGATCACTAAGAAGTCGCACTATATCCCTCAACCATAAATGAGAGCCTTCATCAGGTTGAAGCTATGCAACAATATCTTTCAAATTTGTTTTTACTTTGTGGCATTATTTGCAGGAATTTGGCCATGAATTGTACTCTTTGGCACATCTGCCAAACAATCACACCGTAATTTGTGCTACTGTTTCAGAGATAAAAACTGTCCACCTTAGCCACCTTAGTTTCAATGGTTGTTCCCACCAATGAAACCTATAGCCTGTACCTTCTATTCATGCTATTAGGTAAGAGAAAAGAGGAAGAAGCCAAATAAAACTGCATACTTCTCCCAATGAAAGTGGGGAACTGAATATCTTCCTTTATAAGAAATATGATTAATCAGATATTTATTGTACTGAGAAATGAGATATATATATTTATGTATGCCAGTGTATGCTGTGAGCCTCCCAACATATGTAAAAATGAATCATTCTTAAGAAACAAATTGATGAGATTCTTCTGTCACAAGCCTGAAAAATAAGTCAATAGGCAAAATTGTTGTAGGTCAGTGCATGTGCCAATGCCATAATGGATGCACACTAGAAGACTAACAGCCATTAGCAATAAATCATGGCTTCTGTTAACATCACAAGTGTATCACATGCAGAGAAAACAGAAGTACCATCAGAGGAATAACAAAGTCAAAAGCAAAACTGTACAAAATCTTTTTGCAAAAAACTTGAACTACTTAAAAAAAAAAAAAGGAAGGTTGTAAAACCAACCTTAGCCTTTGACTCCTTGACACTGAGGTTCAGTTCTTCATGTAGGGATATCTCCATTCCCGAAGAGGGACAAAAGTTTCTTTGACAGCCTGAGGGGAGGACCAACGGAGGACATAATGTGGGCCACCTGCCTTGTCATTTGTTCCTGTTCCAATCCATCAAAAGCACTTTAGTCTCACTCAACATATGGTAGAGAAAATTGAAATATCATTAGAAATTAAATACAAGAAGCAATGCAGAATGAAGATGCAGAGTCCTTTATCCTTCCACCAGAAGGTATCACAGCCTCAAATGATAGGCTGAGCCAGTTTGCATGAGTTCAACATACCTGAACTTTACTCTCAACCAGATAAAATCACTAGCTACTCATGTAACTAAATTATTCAAAAAGCGAATATTTACATGCAAGAAAATTGCTTTTCTTTCTTCAAACCAAGTTGTTATTGAAAACTATTTGGACAACTTACAACTTACTAAAACAAGGTTTACTGAAAGATACTACTCCTAGACCTACACCAGATATAACTTATTATATATTACTCTAGGAATATCTGACATGCAGAGAGGATAGCAATAACCCCTTAACCAGTGGCGTAGCCAGGTTTTCGTCAATAACCTAGCTAAGCTGAACGTTGGGAGGGCTAATGGGGGGCTAAGCGGAATGTTGGGGGGCTAACTTCTCCTTGCCAGAGTGGGGCGGACGTATTCCGACCAGAGTTGGGGGGGCTGAAGCCCCCCCAGCCCCCCCTTGCTACGCCACTGCCCTTAACCACTTACCAGGTTTTTTTTTACGCAATGAATTGAACCAAAAATGTCAATTTTTTTATTGCAGATTTTGATTCTATATAGTCTGTTTGAAAAAAATATCGAAAAGAATACGAAAAGAATATGAAAAGAATATAAAAGAATTTGAAAAGAATATATATAACATATTTTATTCATTTATTCAGGCAAATCAAGAATGAAACAATGAAACATGGGTTGCCCATGTCTCATGCAGGCAAGTCAGTTTTGGGAAGGACAATGTCACCCGCACCAGAGACAGGCAAATCATGGAAGCAGTTAACTAGGGAGGACATCTATAGGCGTCAATACAAATATATCACCTGTTGGGGATGATGTCTATAGGTGCCATAGATTTTTTAATCCTCTTACAAAACATCCACCAGTATCCCTCTGGCTGAATGACAAGGTGGACAGGTGGTGGTTTCATCATAACCCAAACAATGCATACATCTAAATGATATCTATGCAATGTTACTGCTATGTCACATAGCTCAAGTCATATTGCAGCAATGTTGCATGGACATCACATGTTGCTTGGGGAGGAACCTTATAACAAATATGACTCATGATAAATATGTGTGTGAAGGCCAGACAGAGACATCTAATTTTTGCACAATGCACCAAGAAAAAAATTCCCTAAATGTTAATGGAACAGGGATTTAAATTTCCCAGGCAAGGGGTTAAAGGATATTCAAGTTTCACTGAAAAGATGGAAGGGTGGTATGTAGGGGTAGACACAAGGAGGGTGTTTATGCTGATGGACCTCATAGGAACACCTCATCTATGGTGGATCTCATGCAAACATCATTATACTTCTTATTGACATTGAAACTCCTATGCTATTGGAGTTGAATACAAGATGCAAAATGAAATGGAAACTAGTTACTTTTATTGCAAAGTTTGAAAATCTTGACTTTTCTAGCCAGAACCATAACTTTACAAATCAGCAAAGGTTCCCATGACAATGGTCTGTAGTTCCCTCTTTTTATTTCCCCTTACTGAAGGCATCCCAATATCCCACTGCTTTCCCAATTAATTTTGCTTGGTCTTTCGTAAGAATTTAGTCAGATATGACTTCTGAATCATTTACATGAAAGGAGAATGTTCCAAAGAAAACATGGTTAATGCTTTAAGCCCTCTATTCAGATATTGGTTAGGTCTGAGGGTGATCTCATGAAGTTCTCAAGATCTGTGTCACCAATCGTGAAATCTTGACCACTGACCACTAGCACTGAATCTCCTCCATTCAGTGTTGATGAGCACATGGATATCAGGCCTAACAATAACGCCAATGCCATGCTAATCTATTTAACAATAAAGGGTGCTATAAAAACTAATTAAGAAACAAGGTAGACTTAAAAATAAAGTTTAAAATAACAATAAAATACTTCCACTTTCAACAATTTTAACAAGGGCTGGGCAGCATGAGCTGCTCAGCCCTTGTTAATAAGTGGGGCATGCAATTTAACCAGCCTGGTGGAAAGTGAAGGATTGGCTAAAGAATCTTTCTTAGGGTCAAGTTTCTTTCGAGTAAAAAATGGGTTTGGACCTTATTTTGTAGATTTTAGCTTTGTAAAATCATAACAACTCATGCTGACAGGTTTGGTGAAAGTATTCAAATAAAATGATTATAGGTCAAAACAGTCCACTTCTGATACATAGTAACTGAGACAAAATTATTTTATCACTTGAGAGGTGATCATTGTTATCTTTCCAAACATCAACAAAAATAGCAGACAATATCAAAAAAACAAAATGATCAATTTTGAATAAAGAATCAGAGCTTCAAAACTTGAAGCTCTGATTCTGTTTTCCCATCCTTCATGATGTCTTCAGAAATTTCTCGAATAACTACTACACAAATCACACTTTCTGCCTTAGTGCTATCTGGACATGAACAAATTATACAACTTAAATGGAAAGAACTTAAATCATTCTAATGACTAGTGTCCCTATAATAGAAAATGGAAGATCCTGTTCTAAATCCAGAAAAAAAAAAGCCATGTGTGTGCCTATGAATTCCTCACCTGAATGGCGTCCTCCACCAAACGGCTGCTGGCCCACAATGGCACCCGTGGATTTGTCATTCACGTAGAAGTTGCCAGCTGACATCTTTAGGTCTTCTGCCACTCTCCTTGCATATCCCCTTTAAGCAAAATCCACACAAAATCATGTTACAACATTGAAAACCTTACTGAAGCCCTTGAATGCATAAAGTAAATTGCTTCATCACTCACTCATCCTGAGAGAAAACAGAGCCTGTGAGGCCATAAGGAACAGAATCAGAAATGAGCTGAGGAATCTCATTGGCCTTTTCATCAGGGAAGACATAGACAGTGAGCACAGGACCAAAAATCTCCTCTTTCATGATTCGATCGTGTGGATCTGTAGTTTCAATCACCGTTGGTTGAACATAATAGCCAGTGCTACAAACCAACACCAAATAAGTCATGAGCACAAATATTGAATATATTTTCAGGGAAGACACTTCGTTTTCCAAAGTAGAGATGACACTGCCATACCTGTCATCACAGGATCCTCCAGCAATAACTGTGAGAGATTTACTCGCACCAGCATGGTCAATGTACCCCTTGATACGTTTGAACGCTCGGTCATCTATCACTGCCGACATGAAGACTTCAAAGTCTGTTGGAGGACCCACCTTCATGTCTTTCAATATCTTCAGCATCTTTTCCTTCACCTACAAATCAATATCCTATGTATTTACAGAGAATTAAGCAAAAAAAGGATGGTTTGCATTGATGCAATACCCACCTGGGGCCAAATGGATTGAGCAATATACATCCGTGAACAAGCAGAGCACTTCTGGCCACAGTATTCAAATGCAGACCGGATGGTTGCAGCTGCGACAGTGTCTGGATCAGCTGATGGGTGAACCAGGTGATAATTCTTGCCACCCAACTCTCCAATCATGCGAGGGACATTCTTGTATACACTGAAGTTCTCTCCCACTTGCCTCCATAGGTGTTGGAAAGTCCTAAACAAATGATCCATTCAATGCAACCCAAGGCAGAGAGCAGAGGGAGGGTTCAATGGATAGCAGAAGAAGCAACAAACGCGACAGATCCAGTGAAGTTGATCCCAGCCAGTTCAGGACTAGATGTGATGGTGTTGCCTAACACAGAACCATTAGATGGGACGAAATTAATGACCCCTGCTGGAATACCTGCTTCTCTCATTGCCTTGAATGCCATATAGCTGGAGAGTACTGCTGTGCCTGATGGTTTCCAAAGAACTACATTCCCCTGAAAGCAGAAAAGCACCAATGACCCAACATAATGTCCAATTATCCACTATAAAGTTAATGCTGGGCTTCAGGGATTAGTAACCTCTAGCTAAGGAAAGTTCCTGGGCATATCTGGTTGTTATCTACCACCAATTTCCTTCATTTTTTCATGTGCTACAATATTATTGCTCTCCAATACCTTTCCAACATTATGGCAGCAAAATGTAGGTCTAACATAATTCAATGTGATCTATAAACAAAGCTTAACTTCACCTGAAGTAACATCACAAGTATACTTTTTTTATCTCTGCTTTGGGATATAAGGTGGTAATTGTAATAAGGATTAGGTATTAAGGAAGAATAAAAATGTGATATGCAAACAAAATAACACTTTGCTATCTTTCTTTTCTCCTGAAAAGGGAAAGAGAAAGATCTTTTATCCTGAAAGGATAAAATACTCATGAGTTTTGATACGATGGAAACACACGGACAGGAGAAAATGTTAAGGACAACTTCCAGGTCTAGCAGTCCATATCCCATTCAAAGAAGAGTTTTATTTTTCTGCTCTGGTATTGAGACTTTCATGCAATAATGAATGCAGGCATCACAATTAGGATCTTGGCAAGAAGAGACACAATGAGGACAAAGCTAACTCCAGTTCCAAAAGTCAGAATTCTGAAAAAAAATTGTTTTAACAGAGAATCTTCACTGGATGAGGTAAGCAGACAGGTCTGGTTAATCCTTTCCACTTACCAAAAAGCACAATTACCTCAAGCAATAGGGTCCAACAGGCACGCATGACCTCTCATAAATAGAACTGTGATCATAGTTACTATCTCACAAGAACTAACTCAGACTACTCCATCATGACAAATTAACCCACTGGTTCGGACCTATGGAACTCTTCCGTACTTGGTGTGGGACAACTAATTTTAGACAGAAGGAACTGTTCTGTAGTCAATCTTTAGTGTTTAATATCTCAAATAGTACAAAATTTCCTCACAAGATAAGCACCAGTGCAATCCATGGCCCTTCGAAATTCACAGAAAAATTTGTGAACACTGTCTGAACATGCATTTTTGTGTACACAAATGTAGGAATTTGTATCTAAGCCAATGGGTTAAGCCCCCAAAGTATTTTTTGCCCCTCCAAATGAAGATAAAATACTCAGTATCAGGGTATTTTCGCTTGCCCATGAGCCATAATTAGGGATGGAGCAGTCAATTGACCACCTTTTAATTGACCATTATTGACCACTAATTCTTTTCATTCAGTGAATTAATATATTTTTATAGAGCTCATAACTGTGGTCATTTATCCCCCAGCACTAAAACCAAAGAGCCAGTTCAATTTTTAAGATTTGTTCATGCAGCCTGCCAAACACCTAGACTGTGGCACCTGTTGCATATGAAAACATTTTAGCAAATGCTCAAACTACCATGACCTTTCACCTGAGTGATGCAGAGTGTGTGTGCAGGCATAGCTTGCTATTCAAAGTTTTATAGCCTCAAGGACTTTCAAAGTTAAGGTTCAAGATCTAAGTAACAGCTTTAGAACTTTAGTTTCATGCAAGGTCAATCATGGTCCTGGCTAATAGTATGCATCAGAGCATCAAATTATTCTCAAAGTCTGTGATCATGGGACAAGTACTTGGGTTATGCCTATGCCTATGCCTAAAAAAAATTAATCTAGCTATGAAACATGATTTATTACTGTTTACTCTATAGATTGCATGAGTTGGAACATTAAATTTATCTTAGCAATGAGATGTTGACTGGTTAACATGGTAATTTATGATCATATAGTCATAAGGCCTAACCTCTTGTTGGGCTCATAACCATTATTTTCTGCAAATGGTCTAAAATGACCATGTTGACCAGTCAACTTCCCATCCCTAGTCACCCTAGTCTATCACTTGTGAGTCATGACATATATAATGGTGCAAAAACTATGACGAAAAAAAAGAAAGAAAGTAATAAAAGTTGGTCTTATGTACCAAAATTGACCATAGTTGACCATATTGACTTGGTCAATTGACTGGTCAATTGACCGTTTTTAATTGACTGATCAATAACCCATCCCTATCCATAATCCAAGCTGAAATCCATTATGCCCCTTAAAAGTCTCTCAATACATACCATTTTGTAGCCACAATAATGTAAAACTACTTTAAAACATGTACATTCCTTTCCATCTGGATCATGGAGGACCACACCATGCTAATGATTTGATGAGTTCAGAATAGATAAGTCATCCATCCACAAGTACAGAAAATAGCATACCATGAGAGCTGGGGCAGAAGGGAGATTCCCTGCAATTGCTGTGAAATTGAAGGGAGTTATGGCTGCAATGAAGCCCTCAATCCCTCGATATCTCATAGAGTTCAGAGTCTCTTTTGGTCTTGGACTTAGGGGTTGATATTTTGTCAACTCCTTGGCAAAGAAGGCATTGAACCTAGTCATGAAAGAAACATAGAACCTCAACAACAGAACAGAAATTAAAACTTTGAATTGACATATGGAGGGTCCAACCTGAAGAAATCTATAAGCTCAGCAGCAGCATCAATCTCAGCTTGGATGACTGTCTTTGCTTGGCCAAGCATTGTGGCAGCATTTAGATCCATTCGATACTTGGTTGCCATGAGATCGGCAACCTTGAGGAAGATCTTGCATCTCTCATTTAGGGGGACTTTTTCCCATTTTGGTCTCACTTCTTGAGAGATCTTTATAGCCTTCTTGATTACTTCCTCATTTGCATCATAAAACTTTGCTATCTTCTTTTGATGGTCAAAGGGACACACCTGAAAGGACACAATCTCCTACTATCAAACCAGCATCTTATTTGGCCTCTCATAAGTGGAGCCTTTAATTACTAGCAGAGTGCAAGAATGCAGAAAGCATTCAAATAACAGAAAGTCATTGGTACCATTTCATCATGTAGAAAGCTGAGAGAACATTAGCTTTTTGAGGAGCACAAATGCATATTTATAAACATGGGTGCACAAACAAAAAAGGGTATTGAAAAAAAATACATGGGCCAGGCAAATGAAAACAGCAATTAACTTCTATTACATGTGCATGCAGTGTTTACAGAAAATACTCTCTATGGGGCATGGAGAGGTTTGCCTCAACCTGATTTTTTTTTTTCTGAAACTGTTTGTAAAACAACATCAGCATCTGGTGGCACCATGTTCTCACTGCTTCTACTAAATCATTGTTCAATATAGGGTGTCATCATCAGAGAGATGATGCCAGGTTCCACCACATGCCATGATTTCAGTCAAAAAGCAATCCCTTTCGGTATGGCAGAATTGCAGATATGTCAGACAAAGACTTGTGAACATCATTCTGTTCTTGGCAATACATTTTGGTATCCATTTGGCATATACCAAATGGAATTGGAGGCAATTTTGGATGCTTGTGTGCAGAAACTCAGCTAACTTCTGTGGCTATAACATCAAGAAACACATGTCTATTTCACCTAATCACCACCATCCACCATTACAATGTTCTTATTTGTGATGATGGCATTGACTTGTCTAGGTCTGGGTTTGTCTTCACAATCAAGGTGTCTGCCACGAAACATTTTGCAACACGCATACACAGATATCCATCAAATAAGATAAGGAAAAAACTGTGAATTTACTATTCTAAAAACCACTCTCATTACCTTGTTATATTACCATCCTTGGATCTACCAAGACCTACTTGGAGTACCATCTAGTCATCTGAATGTGATTTATGATGGAGATTCACTTCTGATATCCCCATAGTAACCTAAATGCATTTGGATGGCTAAATAACTATTCAAGGATGGTAAAGAAGATTCACATTGAAGATCTGATTTGTTTTGTTTTTTTTTTCTCTTGAGAGTGCCTATAGAGAGATACCATTTTAAAGAATTCTAGATTAACATAACTTTTGGAGAATATAGATTCCAGCCAGGCAAAAAATTTTTTTTTCCCACATTCTTCTGAGAGATGATCATGAAAAGGTAATGTAGGGAAGGAAAGACACAAGTTCCCTTGAACAAAGTGGTTTCGATGCACTCAACTGATGCTGTAAGAAAATCTACACTGCTAAGCCATGAAAACTGAACTTCCTTAGTTTCACTCATTAACTTCATAGTCACATTACTCAGGGTGACTTAAAAAGAATAACATATTTTCAATGCAGACTTGACAAAGATCTGCAAATCTTTATATGTAAATAGCATGAGAAAGCAGCAACATTTTTCTATCAGTATTGAGACAACAGTTGTACAGTAAAAATTGGTTGCTTAATTTAAAAGCACTGGCACATAAATGGTACATCATGTCATTTGAGTGAATACAGCCAAGACTGCTAGAGGCAACATGACACTTCACCTGCAGAGTTACATCAGATTGTGGACAGGAGCTGCAAAATTTTGTCAGGTAGAGTAATAATCATTCATTTTCAATTGAATTTCTGGCTATGCCTTGTTGCTGCTTCTTGTTATAATTGTTGAAAATTAAGAGGCTCATTTCTAGCTGACTTTTTTTTATTGAAAGAACTACAAAATTATGTCTCGTTTCTCAGCTTCTGACAAGGCTGTAGGCAAAATCCTTTGCACAGATATGGGCTATGGTGCTGATGGCAGAATGAATTTCCCAAACAAGGATGTTTCCAGCTTTTCTGGTATAGAAGAAAGCTAACCTCAAAAACAAAAACCTCTGCTCAAAAATGATTGAGTAGAGAGTTGCTGGATTTTCCACAAAACCTTTGCACCCATAAGTAAACTGAGCTTGAAGAAATCTGACTCCAGAAGGCTCACTACACTACACAGAACAAGTCACCCAGGTGCTTCTTTAAATTTTTATAGGTGTAAGTTAGCTACATTTGAAGAAATCTCCTTGAAAATGATGCTCTAGATTTGAGTCATCCTATAGGAACTAAATTTATTACATCCACCCTTTGTATGTAGAGATGCATGCCTCCAGCCAAAGCCAGATTTACCTGATAGCGAGGTTTGTCAGTACGAATTTCCTCAGATCCAACCACGATTGGTATATCCTCAATCTTGTTCCCATATCTTTCCAGGGCTGCCTGCAATTCCTCTCTTTCCTTGCTTCCTTTCAGGTAGGCTGATGGAAGAATTCCACAACCAGTTACTGAATCTCCATAATATTGTCACTCCTTAAGATAGAAAATCCTTGACAGTGATGCACTCACAGAGGCAAGGTTCATTTTGGACTTTAAAGTCATCAACCTTGAGATCAGCCTCACTGAGGATGGAGTGGGATATGCATCGGATATGATTTGGCACTAATCGGAAAACCCGTGAAGCTGATGCCAACATCTCTTATTCTGTCCTTTCACTTGCAGAGATGAATGTAATAAGAGTCAAATAAAGTGGCAGGTGAAGTAGTTACAGAGAAACATAAAACAAGTATTTTTCCCAAAAGAATATTAACAGTACTGGTAAGGTTTCATGGATGATAATCTACAATGGCAAAATGCAGAAAATAGATACAATTTGATAGGAACACAAAACTCTTTTCTCAACATTTAATACACCTAGAGAGTGACACCACCTATTGTTAACAAGTTTCATAAGCTTACAAACCCTTGGAACTTCTTTCAAGACAAATTTGAGGTACAGGGTGTTCCATAAGTTGTGCAGTGCTGTTTTTTGCATAAATCCTGTCTTACTCATAGTTTTACATTGAATGATGTACCAATTGAAACTGCTAATCTTTGAGATTTTTCCAAGATAACAATCTAAGCAAATCAATCAAGGATGCAAATCATTGACCAACACCATAAGCTGAAATCTTAAGTTGGAGAGCAGCATGCTAACACAATGGATTTTGTTGTCAGAGATGGTTCCAATTGAAGCACTTGTGTGGAACTTTTTGAAAATTTCAGAGTAACTAGTGCTAAGGATCAGGGAACAAAATGGCTGGCCAATCTCAATCTGTACTGAGAAGAATGAGAAGGGAGATGTCCAGACACTCCATGAGGCCTTTTCCTGCAACCTGAAGAGGTCCATATGCAGGCATAGAGTAAACATCTCCATTAGACGCTGTATGAAGTTCTGCATCTGTTTCCTAATAAGAGCCTAAATTCATGCAACTTCTTTCTTTTAGAATACCAAAAAATATGTAATTAGGCACAAAGCCACAAAAAAGCATGGAGTTGAAAGCATACATAAGGCATACATTCATGAACAAGTCACAGACAATAATTGGTGAGACTCCATGAATCAAAGGCAGGCACATAGGGAATATTCTGTCATAAAGTTGCAGTGATACAAACCCCCTAATATCGTATTTGAAGTTGATATTTGCATGAATGCTATCCAGTTATTACCTGGAAAGACATGACCAATTTGAATTGTAGCACAGCTTTTAGAACACCCAGTAAATTGTAGTTGCCAAGATTGGTAGCAAGGAAAAGCCCTCATGGAGATGCAAGAAGCATCCAGAGAAAGGTGTATTCTCCTCTCCCCAGGCATAAATTCACAACTCCAGTTACCTTCAGAGGAAATATTGAAACTCCCAACTATGGAGGAACTATTATACCTACCTACCTGAAGATTTATACTGATCAGGGTATGACTGCATTTTATTTGTATTTCAATTTTCATTCTGTAGAGCACTCCTGCTCAAGTTTATGGCCTCCAACAATATGGTCTAATCAGCTGTCATAAAGCATCTCCAATGCCAAATGATGCATATTATAGTCTTCTTATATCATCTGGCAAAAACTTGCTCATCATTGCAGGAAAATGGGGGGGAAGAGGGTTCAAGAAAGTTCATGGGAGGTTTAATATGTTCACTACCATGAACAAAAACCTTGTGCATTGTTACAATGCACCAGTGATACATTACATATTAATAATTGTCAGAACTAAGTGTTCAACCTTTCATATTTTTAATTTACAAGTAAAATGTTCACAGACACAACAAACTTTTCATAATTCAGCACTACCAAGGCCAATGAGGGCATGATACCATAAATAAAGCATACTTTTATTTATTTCAGCACTTACTCATGGCTAGCCATATTTTATTGGTATTCAAAGCATGTAAGTTAAAACTAAGGATATTGTTTCAAGACTGCAGATACACTCCCAGCAGGGACAATGTTTTGGTTGTTGTCATCATGCCAACCCACTACTTAAAGTCACAAAGGAGATACAATAAGCTAGTGATTGGTGTGATTCTCTCTTGAGAGGTAGGAGTTTAGTTTGAAAAAAGTATTTGGCATTTGGAGGTTAAATGTTTTTATAGTGCTGGTATGTTATGTAAGTTGACATCAGGTTCAAAAGGAAAAACTTGTCATCTTCTTTGTTCATACCAGCACAATGCTGGAAAATACTTCAAAGTCCCTGCCAGCACAAATACTGAGCACAGAGTCACAGTGTAATGTAGTGGAAGTCCTCATGAGCAGACCATCAAATGTGAATAGCAATCAATCTCTTGTGGATACATGGACCCTGCAAGTCAGGTGGTCAAAGTTCACATATTTTGTTTCAAATACATTTAAATGTGATAGTGTTCATTATTCCTTTCTTCTTTTGCTCATAAATCTTTTGTTTTGCCCAGATGAAACAAGAAGTGACATTCAGGTGTCAGGTGAACTTACAGGCCACACCTTATTGTTTTGTCTCTCATGGAACAGCATTTGGGTCAACAGACTCATTTTTTGTTCTACTACAGTCCATTCAATTCAAAAGCAAGCCAATAGAAAAATATCTAAGAAGTTAAGTAATGAAAACAACAGTAAAACTGAAAGCTTTTGAGGTAAAACATTCTTGGTTATCCTTTTCTTTCCTTCCTCCTACTTCAGACAAAGACTGTGTCAAGAATTCTGGGATACCCATTAAACCTTGAGCATTTTTATCACTCTCACATTCCAACAGGCTCAAGAAACAGTGAATGTATAATTTGCAATGAATTTGTTATGGCTGAAATTTGTTGCTTTTTTTTCATTATATCTCATGTCAATTTGAAGAAAAGGGAAAAAAAAAACAGTATCCCATTGATTGAATTTATACCAGGCATAAGCTATCCATGCCTTTAACTAAGTCATGAAGCCACAGAAATGTAGACAATCATTCTGCATTTCAAAGACTATAATCACAAACTCAGACACATAAGCTTAGGGCAGTAGCAGAAACTACAGGGACATTGCTATTGCCCATCACCTGAGAAGGCTAGGTCCTTTTTGAGCAGCAGCCATTGCATTTTCATTTGCAATAATCTGGAATTCCTGAAATCTCTGGGACACCCTCTGGTTCACCTTGAGATACTTCTCAACACAGTTCATAGCACATGTGTCCTCTTTTTCACGTACTTGACGTGACGTGAAATCATGGACACAGTCCATGAAACACATCTCTGATACTCGGTTGTAATTGAAAAGAAAGTCCCGAAATTGCTTGATTTGTTCAGCTTCCACTTCCCCAATATCCAGATCAACTGGTCCCTTGCCTTGTGCCATCATTCAACATCCACCACCTCTTGTTCCTTTTCTTCAGTTTCAGTTGCTTTCTTTTTTTTTGTCTTCCGAGCCCGAGGATTTGCACCTCCAGTTAATTGCTCACTCACTTCTTGCAAATGCTGCAGCTGAAAAACCAAAATAAAATAGCTGTCAGACTTGTAAAATGATAAATCATGACCTAAAGGAAATGCTAAGAAGTGAGCCCAGCATGATACAAATGTTATTTTATTCTTCTATTAAAAGAGCTCTTATTCCTTGTTTCTAGACTTCTCCATGTGGTGATTATTGGACAATCTGGAAAAATGTGAACATAAAGCTAGCTCTACTTTGCAACTCAGTGCATGTAGAATAGCTCTGGAGTTCATAAGAACTTCTATTTGCAAGACTGTGTCAACTATGTTTCCTCATAAGGGAAGTAAAATATACTTTTTAGAAATATTTTTTATGCAGGCAATCATAGCAATAGGGATTAAACCATCATTTGAAGATTCCATGCCTAATGTAGAGAGAATCTATAAGATGAGCTCAAGAAGCAGCAATGAAAAATGGATAATATATCCAGATGCTGCTCATAATTTGTAAGCAATTTGTAGACTTAAAAACTTAAGAGGCTACATATACAGGGTGGCCCAAAAAAAGGGGCACTCTTTTCAATGTGCATGGTGTGATGCTATCCAATAAATTTTTTTTTTGTTACATGTAATGGAAATGAAGACTTGGCTACAAAATGCTTTTTTCAGACTTTAGGTATGTAAACCCTTTCTTTCCACATCCATTCCAATGGACATTGCATTTTCATTGTGTCTACAGCGATTTCATGCGATTCTCATGACTTTGCACACCATATTACACTACAATGAGTGCAATTTTGCATGGCTCAATTTTATCGGCCTTCTTTCACCCATCAGTTTTATCATCTTCAGTTATTTAATTACATGTATAGTATATAATATATGGTATATGATAAATTTATACAAAATATAAAAGTGATATATAGAACTGAAAAATTTAAGTAAAATAGGTAAAGAGCTCAAAAATGCAAAAAAGCATATTATTCCAACAGTGGCCTTAATTCAGGTCTGAAAGGGTTTAAGGATGACTCAGAAAAAAATTACTGAATATCGGTTGTGAAAAATCAGTGTTGTGCTCACCAACTGCATACGGCAGCAGGCCCATCCAATCATCCTCAAGACATTTGCTGAGGTCCGGGTTTTCCTTCACCTTTTTGTGAATGTCAGGACGCCATGTGCATGTTGGGTCAAGCTGGTGAGCGCAACACTGATTTTTCGTAACCCAAAAACTCAATCATTTTTTTCTAAGTCACTCTCCAATGAATTTCAAGCCTTAAAAAGCTTTTTGTAGCTAAGTCTTTCTTCTTTCCATTACAAGTAACCAGAAAAATACCCTTGAAAGCATCATACCTAAAATGTGCATTGAAAAGAGTGGCTTTTTTTGGGCCACCCTGTATTTGGGTCCTAGTTGCTTTTATTAACCTAGAGTACTGCAGTCAGAGTATGTCAGCTAGTGCTTGGGATCACTGTGATAAAAGTCCACTCACCAACACAGGGTTCCTTCGAGCCAAGAGCTTTATGTCATCACAGTTCACACTTGTTCTCTTTGCATGCCTGTTAAGAAACCACAATGACAATGCATAAAATGGGAAAAGACAGACAAAAACTTAAATCAAATAGTGAAAATCATCACAGCATGGTGGGATATTTTTTTAAACCATGACAAAATTACCAAAGGAGATTCTCTGTCTAGTCAGTTTATTTATGATTGCCCTCTATGAATAATTAACTAAATTTTAATCCATTTTAGTCAGCTAAGGGGTAGGTTGGGATAGTTTATTTCTGTTCCATAAGAGTCCAAGTACACTTCATCATATTATTCCAGGGGATCTTGAGGTCATCCACATCCTGGAGGAAGACTTATGAAATAAACACAAGCCTTCTGTATAATTCACAATTTTCAGTTTAAAAGCATGACTCATTGTATATTAGCTTAAATCCTATTCAAAATAGGCAAGGATGAAACACTTCTGTCATTAAATTTAGTGCTACTTGGACCCATTTAATGTCAAGCATGAAGTTAGCTCCAAGTGCCTTTTTTCAGGTTAGACTTTATGCACATTTACTATTGAGGCTTGCTTGACCATGGGAAAGCTTTGAAACACTTCCATACAAAAAATATTTTGTGCATAACTTGAACTACATTAATTATTAGTTCAAAATTAATGGCTAAATTAATGAAATCATTAATCACCTACAACCAACCTGTTAAACTGATTTCTCTATGATCAACTCTGGTATTATAATATAACTTGTTATATTATAACAAGTTATGAATGCAACAATAAGTAATGGGATAAATCCCTCTTAAGTCTGCACATTTTCTAATTAATCAATTATGTAATCAATTGCTTCAGTGAAAGATTTGCCGAGTGGAAAAAAAAAACATTTCAAGCACCTTTTCAGAATAAAAAATTTTTAAGGTCTTATATAATGCCAGACTTGACCATAATATGAGAGAGATTGTATCATTGCCAACAAGCATTTTGAATTTTTTTTTATTACATGGTAACTGGACAAAAAAAGCTTAACCTATAGAATACTTTACCCTGGAGATTTCACAATGTAAGAAACATTGCAATATGATTTACATGTAAATATGGAAAGCCAAATTATGAAATAATTATGAAGTTTTCATGTGATTACACCAAAAGATTTTATAGCAAACTAGTTCTCAGCTGCTCCTTGCACTGTTAATGTTCTACATCCTGACAGTCAAGCCTACAAACCTAATTAGATGCACCCGTGTCCATCAGACATTTATCAACTAAGTCATATTTGAAATGTACTAACCTGCTGAAGCACTCCAAATCTCTCCCAATAATTTGAAGTTGTTGACAAGTCAATTCTGAAAGGGCAGCTATCACTGTGCGGCTAAACTGAACATTTTCTAACTCAGCAATTTCTTCACAGATTTTTCCAACAGAATGGTGAATGGCAGCTTTCAGCCTCTGAAACATTTCCAAAATCAAATTAAAGCATGACAGGAAAGGGCTTGATGCAAAAAAAAATACTCCTGATTCTTTGCCTGATCTCCAATGCTTCCACGGGGGATAGAGTCAAAGGGATGCATTTCGAACAAGCAAGAATTATTCGTGGTGTATGTAGTCAAGTTACACTGGCAAGCTATTAATACCTAAAGTCCCTTCCACTCAAATAGGAAGATGTATAAAGCAGATATAATAGCATCTTATCTAGTATCAGAAGGTCCATTTATACACTAAATGCCTTGGAGTTGAAGTTGGCTGACCCTCATGAGTACATTTGTAATAGTTCAAACAGTGCATTACAAACATCTCTGTCGTCAGAAAACCTAGACCTGTTCAAGATTATGGATCTGCTGCCTTTCCCTTCAACCTCTACCCGAATAATAAAGTCTGTATGGAGCAGTCAGCTCCAACTCCAAGGCATTCACTTACTCTGCTTCTTTCTTCTCCCCTTTCATAAAAGGCTGGTGAGCGCCATGATCCTGAATCACTATTTGAGAAAAGATGCATGTTATTAACGGGAATGAAATCGGTCACATGGGGTCTTAGAGAAGCTTCGAAAAACATTCCTAATCATTAGTGGGCCAAACCAAGGGCAATCATAACGTTACCTGCTTATGAACGGTAGATTCCTCGCTTGATCTTGCGCCTAACTCATCAGCATTGGAGATCATGCTGGAGTAGGCCTAACGTTAGGCCTATAATGCACAACGATATAGTAAGAGGAAGGATAAATCGGCATGGGACCTGAGTCTTTGAGTCGAGGAGCACGTTTCTCAGTACAGAGCCATTTTCCATTGAGAGGCGGGCTCGGGGTCCACAAATCCTCTCTGGTGGAAGTGGAGGTGGGGGCTGGGCGGAGCTGCTGGATTAAGCCGTCCCGAAAAGTTTCCCGCAACGTTTGCAGAGGGAAACTATTGCAACGAATTTCACTAAATTTTTACCACAACTCCCCAGTGCACATATGGAAGTTGGGAGCTTCATTCAGTATTTCTATCTGACTGCTTTTGTCAGCTCTGACCGACTGTATGTCGTAAAAATGCTCTGAAAAAACCTCTGACAAAGAGTTGTTTACTCTCCTTGCCTTCTTCATGACGGAGTGGCATGGGACCTCAAGGACTGATCCCCTGCTTGGGATTCGATTCATCTCATCCCTGCCTTCTCGGGAACTTCTCAATGAGAAGCGATCACTGAAAACAATGTGCGGGACTCGCCGTTTCTCAAAAAACAGTTTGTTCGCGCATGTCTTTGCTTCTTGCTGCCAAGGCCATGGGAAAGTTTTCGAAAGTGAGGGGCGAGGGACTCCGAACACCGCAAGGGTGGAGGAGTTCCGCAAATTCACATGCCAGAACTAGATGCATGTCTTAACTGCAGTACTTTTGCGACCAGTTCACACACCCACGCAAACCGTTGTTTTCAATGTGTCTACCGACAACGAGGAAACTAAAGTTTTCTCCGTATGACGTAAACTGGCATACGGTATATGTCCCTCGAGTCGAAACTCCAGTAGCCCCAGTGCCCCCTGAGGGCCTGTGAATTCATCGCGAAAGCAGTGCAGTCAAGATATGCATCTAGCTGGAAAGGAGTGGAGAGAGGGAGGGGAAAGAGACCGTTTGCCACCCCTGCCCACCCGGTTCCTGCGCCCTTGGCCAAGGCTGACTACTTTCAATAACCTCTCGCATCAAGGATAAACGTGCAGGAGTGCTGCGTTCAGGGGAAGCTTTTACTTGAAGTATAACATTTTCCATGGTTTTTATATATAAAACTTGGGGCACCAGGGCTGTATTACGTTTATCCCTCCTATAAAACAAGGTATCAAATCGAACATTTGTTCATATTCAATCCAAAATGATTGATCTCGAGATCAAATCTAGAGAGCCTGTGCTTTCTTTCCAAGTACATAGACCAAGCATGACACCCCAATGCTCTCCCTGCGTCCATAAAGAAAAAAAGAGTTGGTGACAGTGCTGAAACAGGAAGTGCTGGTGCTCACTTCAAGAATATCGAACGTAAATCCGAGGGCGGAATTTTTTTTTTTGAAATTTTGCGTGAAATACCTGATTTTTTAATTTTAATTTTCGAGTACACAAAAGTACCGTCAGTCTCTTTATCAAATATGTTGGAATAACCCATTTATAAGATGCAAGACATCGAAGAACAGGAGTTGAGATCCGGACGGCTCCGACCAAAAGCAAAGCCAGACCAGGCAGGGCTGGGCCGCAGTAAGGCCGATCGACATGCCTGAAGTTTCAGTACAGACTGATACCTTTCCGTGGAACAAAAAGTTAATTACGCCAATACTGTCAGGGGCGTATTGTTGGGACGGCCGTATAGCCCGAGCAGCACAAGGACAGCAACACAGCAATGCCACAACGCACGAAACAGGCCTCTATCGAGGATCAATGTGGGAACCGACAACCGACACACGAACTCCTTCTGAATCCCAGAACGAAAGGGAAGCCTCTCTCTCTAGGTAATATAAATTGTTGGGGAAAAGAGGGGAGAGACTCTCGCCCTCATCCCGGTGTCCTTGCCGGTTCGACCGAGATGAAGATCGCATTGAAACCCGATCAGAGCATTCATTGCACGTCCTCCCTGGAGCTTCCCTCGCCTCGCGGTAGATGTCTCTCGTGGGAGGGACGAACCAAGGCCCTCGATAAACAAGGTTCGGACCTGGGACGTCCTGTCTTTGTGACGCTCTTTCAAGCTCGTGAGATGACGAAGTGTCGAGTTCAAGTCGAAACTTTAGTTTTATATGTGAAACTTTTTACACCCCCACCCCCCTCCCCTATACTCCTCGTTTCAAGACATCTTGCTTCATTTCGGGGGGTGTCCAGACACCCAGGACCCCCCCCCCCCTGTTACGTCCCTGGTCTGGACAGCTTTTGTATTCGGGGATACCGCCAACTGTGGCTTTCCATCGGCTGATCGCCGTCACGTGATACCATACCGGCCATATTGGTTCGTGACTGAGTGTGGGTGCCCACACGTTTTAAATAGGAATAGGGTACTCTGCGGTTGAATGCACCAACACGAAAGGGTTCAAGATGTTCAGATTCCCCTCAGACCCCGAGAGACGTGAATTATGGAGGGTCGAAGTCAGCCGGAAGAACTGAGAAATAAGGAGATGCGTCCAGATTGTGTGAGGTGAGAGTCATATGTTAAGCCACGGAAGTTTTAGTCTGGGTCTGATTATTTTCATGTGTCCTCTCGTGATCTACTGAATAAAGTGTGAGAGTCTTTTTTTTTCCAGGTCAGGTTGAAAATCGTGAAGTAATTCCAATTCAGGGTAAGAGGCGCCGGGAAATTTTGATTTGAAAAAAACAGAAGTTCCGCCGTGCTCGTGTTGCATTCGTTCCTTGGTAATTTTTTTCGATGAGGACGAATACAACCAGGGTCGGCCTTAGGCATGTGCCACATGTGTCCCCTCACAAATTCATTTTTTGCGCAGATTCACCAGGGACGCCAAAGCTTACCAGAATGAACGAAGCAAAAATGGATGCCACCTTCAGTTTTCCTTCGGAAAGTGGAAATGCCTTCCGTTTCACCGACTTTTTGGATGCTAGGAATTGACCCTTCTCCCCTCTGAGGGGGGGGGGGAGTCTCTTTACACGGTGCTTAACTTTTCGCGGTATCGAACTGTAGCCATTAAGATTCGCAGATTGGTTCCGTCTAACTACCCAGTTTAAAATCCCGGCTGGAAACAGCAATAATTTCCAACTGGGTAACAGCTGGAAAATAGTCAACTCCAGATTTTTTCCTACTTGCAATATCGCTAACTGGATGAGAATATTTTCTTTGGCTATTTTTGTCGGAGGTCCATCAACAGGAACATCTGATTTTCAACTGTAAAACTGTAAAACTGTAAACTGTAGCTACATTCCAGCTGTAGGGTCCTCTTTATAAAATTCCACCTGGAAAATTTCCAGCTGGAAACAGCTATTAAAACCAGCTGCATTCCAGTTGGAAAATTCCAGCTAAGAAACAGCTTGTACCTACTGTTTTCCAGTTCTTTGCCAGCTGGAAATGGTCCGAATTTACAGATTTGGTCCAGCTGGAATATTCCAGTTGGGATTTTAAACTGGGTAAGCCGTTCAGTTTAGGTCAGGAAATAATTTTTCATTGTGTGCATTTTCTCTTCTGGGCTTGGATCGTGACAAAACTCGCATTTAATTCGCAACTTGATGAGCTGATACTTGATGAATGGCTCTCTCGATCATGACAGATTTCCCGGCTGCCCAGTTTAAAATCCCAGCTGGAATATTCCAGCTGGACCAAATCTGAAAAATCCGGACCATTTCCAGCTGGAAAAGAGCTGGAAAATAGTAGGTACCAGTTGTTTCTTAGCTGGAATTTTCCAACTGGAATGCAGCTGATTTTGAATAGCTGTTTCCAGCTGGAAATTTCCAGTTGGAATTTTATCAAGGGGACCATACAGCTGGAATGTAGCTAAATTTAAAGTTGAAAATCAGCTGTTCCTGTAGATGGACCTCTGACAAAAATAGTCAACAAAAAGATTCTCATTCAGCTAGTGATAGAGCAATTAGGAAGAAATTTGCAGATGACTGCTTTCCAGCTGTTACCCAGTTGGAATGGGTCCGAATTTACAGCTGGAGTCCAGCTGGAAATTATAGCTGTTTCCAGCCGGGATTTTAAACTGGGTGGGAACAGTTATAATTTTCAGCTGGACCCCAGCCGTAAATTCGGACCCGTTCCAACAGGTTAACAGCCGGAAAGTAAAGCCAGACCCAGATTCGTTCCTAGTTGCAAATTTGGCGGAAGGAGAATGTTTTTCTTGGCTATTCTTGTCGAAGGTCCATTTACGGAAGCAGCTGTATTCCAGCTGGAGGGTCCTCTGCATAAAATTTTAAGTGAAAATTTCCAGCTGGAAACAGTTGCATTCCAATTGGAAATTCCAGCTAAAAATTGTAAAACAATTTGTATCTACTCTATTCCAGCTCTTTCCCGGCCGGAAATGGTCAGAATTTGCAGCTTTTTGTCCAGCTGGAAATTTCCAGTTGGGATTTTACAATGGGATTTGTCAATTCGAAATGACAAACCACGTCATTTCGAATTATTCTGAAATTACAATTTTTAAAATTATATATCTCATTCAGAATGAAGAAATTACTGTTTTCAGTTACTTCTTTCGCATTTTGGCAAATNAGGGCAAAAAAAATTTTCCCCCCCCCCCCCCCCCCCCAAAAAAAAAAAAATGAATGAATAAACTTTAGGACTGGTTGCGCCATTGCTTGAGCTCTAAAGATTTTAATTAAGCAAAGTGAAGGAGACTGATGACGTGAAATATTATTTCCCAACTGGTTTTAAGCTTTAAAATCTCCATGGAAAACTTTTAGATCCGTGATTCCTCTGTCTACTCTACAAGTTATGGCCAGTCGCACTGCCTCTGTCAACTGAGACTTTCACTGATACTTGGGGGTCGTTCACAAATTACGTAAGGCAAAGAGGGGAGGGGGGGATAAGACAAAGTGTTACAATTTGCTACGGGGGGGAGGGAGGATTCGCACGAATGTGACGTAACAGGGTTTTTTTTCATAAAAAAATAATAAATTATGCGACAAGAATTTCTTATTAGAAGGGTAATTTTTTTTTAGTAACAAATGACACACATGACACTGAGAGCCAACCCTACTACCCACCCGCACCCATCACCATCCTTACTAACAGTGGAAAGGGAATTGGGAAGGTGGGAATGTCTGTTGACTTCCCTCTCCCCTGCTGCAAAACTCGCGAAGTCGCAGTTTCATGCCTGGACCAAACAGGCCAAACAGGCTCAGTTAGCCTTTGGACGTTGCCCTCGTTTGTCTCTCTCTCTCTCTCTCTCTGCATCGTGATCTCTATTTCCGCCATTCTGCCCTACATTTCCCCGTCTCCTTTTACTCTTTTTTTTAAACCTCAAATGGGTGATCGCTATCAATCAAAATGAACTTAGACAAAGAAAAATTATCTAATTCACTCGTTGCAGCTTACGCTAAAGCATTTCCAAGCAAAACGCCTCAACAAGTGCAGAAAGATGTTACTGAAAAATGGAATGCAATTAAGAAGGAAGCTGATCTTCCAGCTGTTGTTGCATCCTTACTGAAAGATTGGGCGGCCCATGCCATTTTCACCGATCTCTATTCCAGCGTAGACTGAAGGGACTAACCTGTGTTGAGCTGCCACGACCCAATCGTGATCGGGAAGACCGACACGGTACTCGACGTGCATCAGAAGAGGAGCTTGCTTCTGAGTCGCAGTCAAGCCGATAGGGACTCTCGCTTTGTCATCCTGGCTGATAAAACAAACCTCGTTAGGTCCTAAGAATGAGGCAAATTCTTCCAAATGCTTTGTGGTGGCAGTGCAAAAACTTCCCATCGATGTGACTTGCATGTTTGTTATTTTGAGCTTTCAGAAGTTTGACTGGCACAGTGACTACATGACGTTTCCCTTCTGTAGACAGGCTTCTACGAGGGAGAAGACGAAGGTAGACCCCGCTTTGACTGATGGAAAACCCATCTTTTTTCAACTGCTCTGTGAGTTCGTCGAGAGTTCTGATGCTGCGATAAATGTCGCTCTGTCTTTTCGCATGTGCCGCTGAGCCATGTAGAGCAATGTTGATCATGCTCGTCAAAAGAAGAGGCCGATCGACCTCAGCTCGGGGTCTACCAGGTTTCGATCTCACGCCAAGGGCTTTTTGAAGCTCGGGATTACTCTTGCAGGCTTCGAGGAGTTTTTTTTTTTTTTTTTACTTCCTTCTCGATGTTTCTGAGATCTTATGGCCCCGTCTATCTTCTGCTTGAGCGTAGTCTCCAACTCAGACACCTTCGCCTTCTTTGCTGCCAATTCTCTTTCTTGTTCTTCTGAGAGAAGGCCAGTTGATTTTCTCTTCAACAATCCGATAAGATCGACGTTCAAAACGGATATCTGACACTTCATTTCTTCTTGTACCTTCCCAGTTTAAAATCCCAGCTGGAATATTCCAGCTGGACCAAATCTGTAAATTCGGACCATTTCCAGCTGGAAAAGAGCTGGAAAATAGTAGGTACCAGTTGTTTCTTAGCTGGAATTTTCCAACTGGAACGCAGCTGATTTGAATAGCTGTCTCCAGCTGGAAATTTCCAGTTGGAATTTTATCAAGGGGACCCTACAGCTGGAATGTAGCTAAATTTAAAGTTGAAAATCAGCTGTTCCTGTAGATGGACCTCTGACAAAAATAGTCAACCAAAAGATTCTCATTCAGCTAGTGATATAGCAACTAGGAAGAAATTTGCAGATGACTGCTTTCCAGCTGTTACCCAGTTGGAATGGGTCCGAATTTACAGCTGGAGTCCAGCTGGAAATTATAGCTGTTTCCAGCCGGGATTTTAAACTGGGTGGGAACAGTTATAATTTTCAGCTGGACCCCAGCCGTAAATTCGGACCCGTTCCAACAGGTTAACAGCCGGAAAGTAAAGCCAGACCCAGATTCGTTCCTAGTTGCAAATTTGGCGGAAGGAGAATGTTTTTCTTGGCTATTCTTGTCGAAGGTCCATTTACGGAAGCAGCTGTATTCCAGCTGGAGGGTCCTCTGCATAAAATTTTAAGTGAAAATTTCCAGCTGGAAACAGTTGCATTCCAATTGGAAATTCCAGCTAAAAATTGTAAAACAATTTGTATCTACTCTATTCCAGCTCTTTCCCGGCCGGAAATGGTCAGAATTTGCAGCTTTTTGTCCAGCTGGAAATTTCCAGTTGGGATTTTACAATGGGATTTGTCAATTCGAAATGACAAACCACGTCATTTCGAATTATTCTGAAATTACAATTTTTAAAATTATATATCTCATTCAGAATGAAGAAATTACTGTTTTCAGTTACTTCTTTCGCATTTTGGCAAATTATCTGCTATCTTCCACATGCGACACCTAGTCTTACAGACAGAAATTGTATCTCCCGGCGTTGCCGCTCTCCGTCGCAGCGCGGAAATTGCAAGAGCGAAGTCATTCCCTTTACACCTTCCCTTCAACCCCCCCCCCCCCCCACACACACACACACAAAGTCAGAACGGAATGCGATATTCCATGGCCTCATGATCCTTTGAAGGAGCCTGGGTCCCTTTACTCTCCTCACTGGGACCATGAGGCACATGTTTCCCGACAATCAAATCAACTGGAAATGTGGAAAACCTTTTCCGAGGTCTTTGCTTTGGTTAGATCCTCGACCGACATCAAATTATGGACAACTTCGCCGCTACTCCTTGGAAATTCACTCGTAAACAAATATTTTAGTTTGCAAATTTGTCATTTTCCGACTTATTTTTCATCAGCGAGTATTTAGGCGGATAGCATAGGGGTTCTTGCATGACTGGAGGGAGAAAGTAGGGCAGGAATTGCATGAAAAGGATTTTGGAATAGATCATTATTTCGCGATTAGATCGTACTTGCTTTCGGCTTCCCGAGCTGATCGCTTCTGCCATTCAGGGAAATGCTTGCACGAATTCCTCGTTCAATCGGAGTGTCGACGTAATGCAATGCTCGATTCTTTCTTTTTTTCTTTCATGCATCGGAATGTATCCAACGGAAGAAAAGTTTGGGTTTAGTGCGATTTCAGAGCGTCAGCTGAGACTCGATTCGGTCTACTATTGCTCCGAATTCAGTCTGGAATCGGTAGAGTCAACGAAAACCGAATCGAAACCGAATCGACACCGAATCGAAATTCAGGTCCTCCTCGGCCTGCTTCACTAATCGTCGCTTTTTCGCTGACCGGGGGCTAGCTCTTCCGACCAAAAGATAACGGAAGCCAATGGAGCAAAAAAAAAAAACCAATTGAAACTGAATTCTGAAATTGCCCATTGGACAGACTCCAATGCGAAACGCTTGGCACCGAGACGGCTTGAGCGGAATCTCTTCACGCGTTCCATGACACCGGATATTAAAGGAATGCGAGCCGATCCACGAGGGAATCCCGCTTCGTTCCGGATTCCCAGATTCCAGGAACGAGAGAAAGCGAGAGAGACGTCCACCCACCACGAAGAGGTTCCGGCGACTACGAAGGCGTAGAGACATCCCCTATCGCGAGGAGGCATTCCGTTCCCTCGTCGTCCCTTTCCTTTCCCGCCGATAATTTCCAGTCTGCTGGTACTCGACGTGGAGTGCGGACGGACCGACGGCGACCGCTCCCGAACTCGACCATGTCCGAAGACCAGAAGTCTCCCGATTTTCCCTCCGGTGAGTCGTTCGGTTTAGCATCGCCGTCGACTGGAAAAACGCTTCCATTCGTTTCCCCGTTCTCTCTCGTCCGGGCCGATTCCTTCGCGTTTTCCTATCGATCCCCGGCTTTCGAGAAATGCGACCCTGCGGCTACGAAAAACCTTTCCCTCCCGTTCGCCTCGAACCGAAATGCAGAAAACCGTCTCGAAGCCATCGCAACACGAAGAACGGACGAGCTTATCTTCCGAGTGTCACAGATCCTGTTAAACGGGAAATCCGACCTTGATATCAAGTTCGCTTCCTCTTGGCATTTCCTCCTTCGAGTCTCGTATGGGATTCATACGAGTTGGAAAGATGCCAAAGGTCTCTGGCAAGTCTCAGGCAAGTCGTAGAATTTTTATTTGAATATCTGGTACTATTTCGCGACACCCCAAGCAGAATATCACACTCGCAACAACAAAAAAAAAGTCGTTCGGCAAAAAAGAGCATATCCTAGTTTCTGCTCTTATTCTCTGTTCTTCATAGAATGCCAATATCACCTGCAATTTGTTTCACGGCTCATGCCGAGCGGGGCCGTATTCAGGAATTTTTTTCTTTTTTGCGAGGTCACAAAGCGACTAGTAAAGTTTTGCAATTCGAAAGCACATGACGAGCAAAGAAAAACAGTTGAGCAGGAAGACTGGCATTCCTTAAGGCAAGCAGTGAAATCTTTTTTAATCTGGATTATTTTTTAAGGAAGGATATGACGTTTTAGAGGGGACCCGAACCCCGATAGCAGGAAATGAGGTAATACGATCTTTCTAATCTTTTTTTTTTTTCCTTCCATAAAATTTTCACAGAACTCCATCCTCCCCCCTTTCACCCTCGTGGTGATCCAGATTTGCTCATCCCAACGGGGTTTGCTGGGATTTGCTCATCCCAACCCGGGCGCGAAGACGGACACCCGACGTTCCCTCGCTCTCTCTCTTTCTCTCGTCCTACAGAGCGTCAAGGCCGTTTCACTCTTTGCGCTTGTTGGGTGCGATTTTGTGATGCGTGCGACACGCGTGTTTCCACGCATCCACACTCACGGGCGCAACTAAAATATTCTAAATGGGGGGGATGTGCGCAGCGATGCGATAACCGGGTGGGTATGGGGGAGGGGGAAGAAGATGACTCCTCTCCCCCCCCCCCCCCCCCCCCCAGGGGGGGGGGGGGGGGGGGGGAAGAAGATGCCCCCCCCCCCCCCCCCCCCCCCCCTTGGTCGCGCCCCTATCTACAGGCAGTTGAATGCATGTGCTTGGAAGCCCACATGCATTCCCGGGTAAACGAGGTTAACGTTTCGAATTGAATTCCTGCGAATTCCGAACGCCAGCGAGCTGTCATTCCTTTGATAAATTGCCTGACTCCCGGGGAAACGCCAAGATTGAAATCGGCGTCAAAACCTCCATGAGGTTTTTGTTCCTCATCGAGAGACGTGGGGGTTCGCCGAAGATGCGAAATGGAAAGTTTGGAAGAAAACTGCCCTTCGTGGTTTACGGTCATCCCGTTGGCCAGAGCAGAAGATCTTAGCATTTTGTCAGGTCGGTCCAACGGTGTTTTCGTGTCATAGTGACGATCACCGAGGATCGAGTCGAACGCGGAACATCCGTAGTGATATTCGAATGACACCGATCGTCATGGAATGGCGGAGGGTTGCAGCGGTGCGCCCGCATGCAGAGGACAACACTGCAAATCGGGGCAACAAAACTCTTTTTTTTTTAGCGAATCTTCTTTTAGGGAAGGTCGAGTCCTGCTCATCTGAGCTCGTGTTATCACTTCCATCGTCAGATGATAATTTGAAAAAGTCATTTCCACGATGGTGACGAGGACAAATCGGCGCGTGGACGCGTCGGGGTAACGTACAAGCCGACTTCATCCTCGGTTCGTGCCAAATAGACCTTTGCCAATTTTAAACCAGCACGTCTGTCGGCATCGAACGGATGTGGAACCATCGGATCTCCCTCCGCACCTCCTTTCCCCCGTGCCTCTTTCCCCCGCGCCCCCTTTCCCTCCGTGCCTCCTTCTACACGACACCACTGCTGAGGTTGCCTTCTTTTACGCTTTACAAAATACGGCCGAGAAACGAGTCATCGTGGGGAGATCGAGAATACGATTGTGCGTTGCTCGATGGGGCGAGAAAGTGAAGCGTCAGCGTCGAAAGGCTCTTGCATTTCTTCTCGCCTCTTTGCACTCGGTGTTAATTTATTCACGAAATTTCGATGCAGTCATCGTCTTCGTCTCGCGAGCCGATTCGGCGACACGCACTTTCCCCGCTCGTGCCGCGTTCGAGTCCGGACCCGGCTCGCCCGAACGGACGGGCCGGGGCCAGACGTGCGAATCGGTGGCCGGATGGCCGGATGGCCGGGGGCGAAGCCGGTCCCGACCGACCTGGGTCGGTCGAGCGAAAGATGAGGAGAGAGGAAGAAACGAAGGGGCGGGCGAGATGGAACGGTGCGAAATTCTACCGTGTACGCGTACGTTTCAAAAGAGCCGAAGAAAGGAGGAATCGAAAAGGCGATGCGGGATGAAAAGCCTGGAGAAGGAATTTCGAAAGGCTGTCGATCCCCAACGGCTCATCGGGCAGAGAGATCCTTTCGTGTTTGAAATGCCTCGATGACCTTCGAGACGTATTCGGTGATGCTTTCCCGGGGAAAGTTCGCCCTCGCAGGTTCGTGGACCCGACTCGGCACGATGATAGACTGCCTTTGGCGCACGAACGGCTCTTCGACCCACGAACACCCCGGGAAAATCGTCGGGACGGTCGCCCGAACGCGGCTATGGAATAAGATCGCCAGTCGTTTTGCGGTTTGAGTCGCTCGGTCGAACGGGAATTTTCCTCATTCGTCGATTATCTTCATTTTAGCCGGTTTTCGTCTCGTCGTCTTCGCCAAAAACGAAAATCCCTACGCCAAAGAAAACACTCGTCACCGTTTCCGTCGACGAAACGAACTCGTTGCTCATCGCGACTCGGGGCAACCCGTGGCGACCGCCGCGAGGTCGCCGAAGCGTCGTATTGCGACCTCCGCGATGTCTCGATTTCTATTTGGCGTCGCCGCGTCTCCAAGAGGCAACGCGGTCGATTTCAGATCGAGTCGCTTTCTGGTTTTTCCGACATCGAGTTCGGCAGATTTTGATCCGGCCGCGAAGTCGTTGCAGGCCCACGAAGGCGGCAACGAATCGGCTTGCCGTGATCTCGTCGAACGGGTCAAACGACGGTTTGATTCGATCGAACGACCTCTAATTAAACCATCTAGACGTGTTCACGACGGATTCGGATCGATTCGATACGTTTTCGTCGAGTCGAGTTCCGAGGGCCGGCCGAAAAGTTCTCGGCCGAACGGAGCAATCGAGAAAGTCGAAAACGGTTTCGAGTGCCAACCATTTCATCGTCACGCCGGTTACCAAGTTTAATCGAAACACTGGCATTTTTTTTACATCTTCCCTTGCATTTTTTCCTCGGAACACGAACGTGATTGCGAAACGATGCACTTACACACGTCACTTGTCGCATCTCGCCCCGGCGACGACTGCGGCTTTCGACTGCACACCCGTTCGCCCGCTCGACTCGCCGGATTTAGCTCCTTCCGACTTTCCTCTCGTCCGTCAGACGAAGAAGCACCTTCCAGACAAAAAATCTAACGACGACGGACGGGTTCCGGACGTCCGACGAACGAGACGTATCGTTCTACGGGAACGGGACGACGACTTTTTACCACCGGTGGAACGAGTGCAGGCGAGTCCGAGGGAAAGAGTCCGAGGCGAGAAAATTTTCCGAAGTTCGATCGCGGCGATCGAACTTCGGAAAATGAACCTTTGCTCACTCCTTCCCACTCGAGGCGGAGAACTCTTCGACCGGCCCTCGCATCCGCGTCGAACCTTACCCTCGGACGCCGAGTCCATCCGAAAAGCGCGCTCCGAATCGATCGGAGCGTGAGGTCGACGAGAGACCCCCTATCATCGACGTGGTCCCATCGGGATGCCGAGGCCTCGAGTTTAACAAATTCAACGCGAAATGGGAGAGACGAGAACGAGACCGGGAGCGGCTGAAGCCATAAAGAGAAAACTCATCTGACATACCTTGCTACGCCACACGCTACAGTCACTTCCGATACAATTCATTTCCCCCCCCCCCCCCCCCCCCCCCCCCCCCCCCCCCCCCCCNAATTCATTTCCCCCCCCCCCCCTCCCCCTCCCCCTCCCCATGGTAGTGTGGAAGCGATAAGTACTTGATTCCCGCCTCAGTCACTCACATCCATGATGAAACATTTTGAGGCGGCAGATGTCGTTGGAGTCTTACGACACGTGGCGCCATTCAGAAGAGTGAAGCGAATCCTCTCTTTAAAAAACCTCCATATCGCCATCCCATCTCGTTCGGCGACGCGTCCGACCCTCGGGGCTCGGAGCCATGCGATTGCCCATCCGCCCCGGCGGATTCTCTCGGGGCGGATGCCGTTCGTCGTCGTCGCGGTTCGCCGTTTCGAGCGATGCCGGCTGACGTTTCCGCGGCGACGGGCGTTTCTGTCGCCGTCCTCGAGGTGCCGTGAAGGGCGGGTGAGGTCACGGATTCTTCCGTCGGCTCGAATCGTCTTTACGGCATCTCCCATACCTGAAATATGGGGAAATCGTAGGGATGTTTTATTACAACTTCTCGATCCTTCTTTATCTGATTCTTTTGGGGGGGGAAAAAAAGTGTCGAGACTTTTATGTCGAGATTTGGAAGATCTACAAATGTCGATGTTAAGTAGCCGGTCCAAATCGTCAAAATCGGTAAAAACTGGATCGGATTCCAGCAAGGAATTGCGAGACGAGAGCCTCTCGCCCCTGTTGGGGGCCACCCTTTCCTGCGACCCTCTCCTATTTTCCTCGTTTTCTAGAGCTTGCATTGCCGTAAGAAATATATTCTATCGAATTCTATGATGTTAACCTGCTGCAAAATTGCTGCCAGCATCCCACGAATGGAAAGGATATTCGTGCCCTTCCCCAAAAATTGTTTATTTATTTATTTTTATTCTGTATATGTTCCGTGCTCGTGTTCGTTCGCGCCGAGGAACGGAAACTCGACCCAACTCGAGCTGTGTTCTTCTAAATATATTTAGATGGTTGAATTCTGTACGATCGTCCGTTAACGCGCCCGGAAAGCACGATCGACGGCGAAACGCGGCACGACGCGAAACGTCGTGCCGTGCGTCTCGTCCCCCTGCCAACTTCCTCTGCGGCGAAGCGTTCGAGCAGAACCGAAAGCCGAAAACGAACGATCCATCGAAAGCGCAATTAAATACAGAAATACCATAATAGTATTTCTAGAGCGCAACGCGATGAACGCGGGACTCCGCCGATGCGCTCCGAGTCGCGCGAGTCGCGGGGAAAACGAGATTTCGGGAAGCGGATCGCAGCCGTCGTGGCACGAATCGCTGGCAAAGAGCGATATTTTCGTTGGCAGAAAGTGAGCCGACTCCACCGTTTTTCACAGCCGATCCGGTTCCGAGGCATCGGGTCGCGGAAACGCGGAAGAAAACGGGAGAAACCTGAAAACGGTCCCGAGATTCCATCGGCCGACGAGAACGAATGCGCCGCGGGAGATTCCATGAGATTTCCACGATTCGTCTTCGAGCTTTTCCCTCGCATCCTCCGGTTTTCCTCCGGTTTTCCTCGGGTTCTCCGACGCGACGGCCGTATCGCGTTCTTCTTCGCGCGACTCGATATATTTTTAAAGGGCCTTCTTCCGCTCGCGTCACCGGCCTTATCGAATGCGATAGCGAGTTGCGAAGGCGTGGATCGACATCGGAAACGACGACACCGCCCGAGTCCTGGCTCGCGAAAAGATCGGGAAACGATCCGCGTTCGACGTCGATTTAGAGCGAAGCGATTCGATTCGAGCGACGGGTCGACGACGACCCGACGTCGCGGTGAGGGTCCGATCGCTTCCGCGTCTTCGAATGGAATCGTCTCCGAATCGTGGAAGATACACCCGAAGCCGATCGGTAACGAAAGGAACGGATGGGATGGGACCACCCGCGAGAGATGGAATCGGATGGAATCGGATGGAATCGGATGGAATCCTCGTGACCGACATCGTGACGTCGTCGTACTCGCAGGGCATTCCATCGTATCCTTCCGTCGTCTCGGTCATGGGGGCATACGAGTATCGGAAACTCGTCTGGTTTTA
>CAJPEV010000531.1:5267-31114 GCA_905338385.1 Darwinula stevensoni
GGGGGGGGGGGGGGGGGGGGGGGGGGGGGGGAGGGGGAAGGCCCGTCTCGTCATCGTGGTGACGTCACACGCTGGAGGAGCGGGTCGCTCCTTGACTCTCTTAGATGCTCCTACACTCCGACCGGTTTTCGAATTGAGCTTCTTGCGAAGGCAGAGTAGGCCTACGCCGAATACAACTTCGCAATATTCTGAGAAACCCTTCAATGTTCCGAACATGTTATTAATGCGATCGTATGCATCTCAGGATTTATACAGTTGACAAACAATCGAAGCCGATTGCGACGTTCAGAAGAAAATGAGAACGACCGGCCTTTGCCATCAAAGCGATCGGAGACCAAAAGCCAGGACCTGCGGGAGCTAATGATTCATGCTTGAATCATGAATTGAATCTTGTGCACAGGTGCCAGGCGACTCGCATGATCCAATTTGCGACGCTATTCCACTGTATGAGATCAGCTCCCCAAAAGGGACCTCCCTCTCCTGTCGTTGGCACATCGGGGCCGAATGCCTCGACACGAACGCCAGAAGGAAGAACACAAGAACGAATTCACTTTCTTGGCGAGTGAGACCTCGCCCCGCCACACCGAGATGAGCCACTGCAAGGACCGTTCTCACAGAGAAGAGAAGCAACGAACGGGTCAGCAGAACCGGAGGTTAGAAAGCGAAATTAACCTTCAATCCACACGATGACAAGCCTGACCCCCGACAACCCCGAAAATTCCTCGTTCCCTTAATGGGTTCGAAGATCTGATCCCTCAATCAAAACTTATATCTGTTCTTTCTTGGGATATGAGTCATATATGAACAGTACAGTCAGGCAATAGAAGATTGTGGAAACACTGCTGACCAAAATAAATACGGGAACGGGATGACGTCATCAATAGTGTCACAGACACTATTGGTAGGGTGAACTGCAAAAATCTCAAACATTATGCAGGTCAAGTCGAACTCTTTACGCCACGCTTTAAGGCAGAGTCTACCGCGCGAACGTGCCTTTGACTCGACCTTTTGGAATGTCGAGGCCTCCAAGACTTTCTCGGCAATTATGCATCATTCGTATTTGCTGTATTCATAAGGTTCCAAAATAGTAGAAATACGGATGGCACTGCGCCTGTAGTTCTTAGGGGAATTTTGAGTTTATGGAGTTCAACTGAAGTGGAGGTAATATGCCCTTCTTTACTTTTTTTTTTTTAGCGATCTATGTAGCATGACTATTTCAAATTGGGGTATTCCAACATATGTATTTCCAACAGGGTGGGATTTCAGCATCCAACCTAAGCAGCCTTGTTGCTCCAATATGTGTTGAATTGGTGTCGGCTTTTCATAAGGGAGGAGCGAATGCTGAAATAGTTTTATTCCGTCAAATCGTCTGATATGTAAAAGTGCATGCGAAGATTTAGATGAAGAGAGAGTCGCGCATGGCGAGCCTCCTCTCTTCCAGTTTCGATTCGGGACAATGCAGGGTCCTCCATGCATTCGGCGACTCGGTCGCACCCACTGTCACCTTGAGACGTTTGGACTCCAGCATCCGTTGGCTTCCCAGTCGTACGAGCCGCTGGGCGAGCCAAAGAAGGAACGTGACGAATTCGATGACGGTGAGGACGCTGCCTCCAATGATGAGACCGAGGATGCCCCCCGTGCTGCCTGAGGAGCGAGAAACGCCTCAATGCAATACAGCACCTCGACGAGGTGGATGACACGGAAACCCTCCCGTCCACTCACTGATGAGGTCGATGACGGAGAACGCCGTATGCGTGATGACGCGCTCTGACAGCATGTTGTAATGGACCTCAACCATCGCCACTTTCTCACTGCGTGAGAAATTTCTAATTTAACAGAAAACTCGATGCTCAATCAGTTCGTACCTCACCTTTGTTTGAGGTCGTATCCAAGCTGGTTAGTCACACTCTCCAACGCTTCCCCATCGTGCCAGCCGCTGGGCGAGCCAAAGGAGGAACGCGATGAATTGGATGACGGTGAGGACGCTGCCTCCAATGATGAGACCGAGGATGCCCCCCGTGCTGCCTGAGGAGCGAGAAACACTTCAGTGCAATACAGCACCTCGACGAGGTGGATGACACGGAAACCCTCCCGTCCACTCACTGATGAGGTCGATGACGGAGAATGCCGTATACGTGATGACGCGCTCTGACAGCATGTTGTAATGGACCCCAACCATCACAACCTCCTCACTGCGTGCGAAATTTTTCGTTCAACAGAAAACTCGATGCTCAATCAGGTCGTACCTCACCTTTGCTTGAGGTCGTATCCAAACTGGTTAGTCACACTCTCCACGTAAGCTGGATTCAGGTGGTCGTAGGTGACCAGCGCTTCATAAGAGGTTTCTGTGCACAGAGGTTTGCATTCTTTCTCTGCAAGAAATAAGTATATGCCGAATTCAACAGAAGGTTTCGTTTCAGCGAAGATTGCAGCACAGATGTGGGAAACTAGATTCTCTTCGTGATTTGCCGATTTTCGCCTCTGTTCCAGTTCTTCTCGACAGGTTCAAATTTGGGATGGTTCGAAATATAATTTTAGCAAGCGCAGACCCGGACAAGTAAATTTTACCAAGAGAAAATAGGAGAATACCATAATTTGATTTATTTGCCCTGATATGGGAAAGGGAGGGAGAGCATAATTTTCCTATGTAGCCCTGGTAGCTCTTAAAACTCTCATTGCAATATCAGGTTCATCCTAGGTCGCTTTTAATCAGACGTTTTAGTTTTTTTTCTTAAGAAAGAACACATTGACACGTGACAACAGACATGATACATTACAGAGGGAGAGAGCCTTCTTCTCCTTCAAAATTGCAGATCGGGTTGCGTTTGACGCTCCGTCCCTTTGACAGGGCTGCTCTATTTATTTTCCCTAGGCTTTCCAGAGTTTCTCGAGAAATTAACCAAATACAGTCCAAACTAACTGCATCTAGCCACCAGCCTCGCGTAACGGTAATGTTCCGATCAAGAACGTCACAGAAAACTGCTTCGGCGCAATATTCGCCAATTGAGTGAGAACTGCCTCCAACAGCGCTCCAACGATTTACTTTAATTATTTACTTGATTTATTTTTCATGGGAGAGACACGCTAAAAAAGGAATTGGTGGCTCACCTGCTCTGGAAAAGACAATTTCCGTATACTTGTCCAGCGCCTTTTCCTGTCCTATGCACCGCATGTAATTCTCGGGACTGCACACAAGCAGGCTCGTATTCTCCAGCTCTAAATGGAGAAGAAAAATGCGGCGGCGTCAGCTGTCGACCACCTTCCGATCATGAGAATTCCAGAAACCTGCAGAAGACAGGGTATCGGCGGGGTTGCAGCTGCACGTCGAGGTGACGGCCGCGTCCCGGAGGATCCTCTCCACGCAGTTCCAGGAATGGGGGAAGGTGTTCATCAGGTCGTGGACGGGTCGGGAGGGGGCTGTCGTCACGTTCACATCGCCGCACGCGTTCGACCTCACCGGGTAGACGTTTCTTCCGGAGTGTTCCACCTGGCCGATCGGATGTCCCGTGGTAAATTCTGATTACAAATTACTCTGATTTTTATTTGGACATGAACTGCAACGAACAAAGCAACACCTCCATTATAAAGGTACGGCATGGCATAAGAAATTAATTCACTCCTCTGGTATCTGAGGTTTACTAAAGGACTAGGAGAGTCGGGCCGACACCACAGGTATCCTACCGTGCTTGAGCAGACTGCTTACTTCCACGGGTAGACTAGCGAGGCTTCTCCAAGTCCTCGGCTTTGCTCTGAGATTCCAACACGTAGGTATCGATGAGCGAGTCTACTTATGACTTAAGGTTGCATGACTCTTTTCCTCATGTCCCCACCACCTTGGCAACCCTCAAAAGCGCTTAACCTCCCTCTCTGAAGGATTTTTTAAGCTTGAGAACCTTGGCTCAGCATCCCTCACTAACCATTTTCTACTTACACGCCACCTTCCTTTCCCTCCCGGATCATGAGCATAAAAACTGCCCCTGGCTTACCCTGAATCACAGAATATAATTTAGGATGGATTGGTGAATCGTAGTTCTTTTGTCAAGTGCACTTCATGTCTTTGAGCCTGTTTTTTTCTTCCTTATTGTTACGGATCCATGCAAGTTTTTCTTTCTGTTGTGCTTTTTGCGTTTGAGTGATTCTACCTCTCTCCTTCAGAGTCTTTTAAAGGAGATCTAAGGAGAAAGAGGAAAATAGAGGCGTGCCGTACACTTCCTAACGTCCTTCCCTCTTCCCCACGGCAGTTAAAAATGGAGAGGTGAACTTCACCCTGTACCTCCATGCCCGCAGCTGAGGCTGGAAAGGGGTGGTGGAAAGAAACTGCAAGCAACTCTGGTTTGTTTCTTGGGTAGGGCCAACCGTCCTGAGGTGCATTTATGCTTTTTTGAACGGCGTTTTAGTCCTTTCTTGTCGATATGCCACACTCAAAGGTGTGAATCTCATCACTTCATCACCTGAACCTCGCGTCCCCGCTGGCCCAGAGGGAATGAGTGCATACCAAATTAAAACTCAGCGTACCGTTGCCTGAGATCGCCTACCGTGTGGCGAGCATACGCTTTGCCAGTTAGCTTTGCTTCCAGCCTGGGGAAAGGTGGGAACCAAGAGCCAAATGCGCATATCCTACAAGATTTCCCTTGTCTTTAGAGGAATCGAAAACAATAGGTACTTAATTTCAAGTCTTATGACTCCTTTGTGAGTCGTGGATGGAATATTAATGATTTTACAACTTTAGTTGAATTAATTCCATTCCTGGGCCTCAGTTTTTCCCTGGACACCACGCAGGGTATAGGATGTTAATACGACAAACTTTTTTGTAGGAATTGGTATCGACCATTCGCACATCAAGAACGAATCGAACATTGGGATCACATATACACTGATATGAATCTCAACCAAATGAGCTGACCATCACCCAATGGGGAAAACACAATAAACCAATATACCCCGTACTCGGGATTATGCCGTCCATCGAACAACCAAGATCAGCAGCGATATTCAACACGTCACGTCCTCCCACGACGCCTGGCGAATGAACGACAGTGGTCAGCTGCCCGACCAGACTGGAGAGGATTTCTAGACGGCTTACCCTGACGGCTTGAAGGCCGAGAAGAGTCTTCCTTCCCGGGTTGACGGAATGGGCCCTCATTTTGGCAGCAAGAGATGGGGATTCGTAGCTAGCGGTCAGGATGACCTTATATCCATCTGCTTGGGCCACATTTGAAAGGACGCTTCTGTCCGGCCCTAGGTGCGAAGCAAGAAATACAATGTGAGTGCATGCCTTGTATGTTTTTTCTTCTTCGCATCCTATGAATTTCTCTTCTTGACAACAATCAACGCGTGTCTGCGGTTCCCAACTTATGTGATTCAGTTTCAAATCATCTTTAGTCCAGCTGGCAAAGTGGATGTACAAGCGGAAAGGCCACCTCCGTACTCCGAGGAAACCAGCGACTAATACCTCCATTTGAGCATCACCGGCCTAATGCAGCTAATTGGGCCATTGCGAGACGGAATGAGACGTTTTCACTCATGGAATCCTCGCTAAATGCATCCAGAAAAGTTCGCGAGACCGTCTTCCACATGTTTACCCGCAACAGAGAGCGAACGTACAGGTGGAGTTGAAGACCCGGAGCATGACGCTGAGTCCCATGGAAGCCCCAGGGTAGTTCTGATAGCGGGTGAATCCGTGGGTCGAGATGCAGGGGCCCATCGAGGTCAGCGGTTGAGACAAGAAGATCTCCGAGCAGCACTGGTCCGAGTCCAGCACTCTCGACTCTCCGCCCAGCTCGCAAGATATCACCATGTCTCGACACCTGAATTACATGATTTTGGATTATTAAAAAAAAGGAGGCCAAAGACAGTACCCAATATATAGAAACATATATCGCAAGTGGAACTGATAGTGAAAGATAAATGTAACCGTGCAAGGGGGCATTGGTTCAACAGCCTTCAGGTATATAGTGGGGAAAAACAGAGGCCAAAAACACGTTTTATCACTTGGCAAAGTCCTTCCTTTATCACTTTTTTATTTCCAAGAATTTCAAAAGTAATCCAATTTTTTTTGCACCCGAAACAAATTTTTTTGTCTAAGGTAAAATTTGGATGGACACTGAGGCATAAAGGGGAATTTTTCGGACCTTTTCTTTAAATCTCAGTTTCACGGCCTGAATTCCACCGCGATATTTAACTGCCTTCTTATTAGTAATTTACCTCAGTTTCACAGTCCCCCTCTTTTTCATCCGTGATTTGTGCGTGTGTGTTTTTTTACCTGTATCTTACCAGCATTTACACTCTTGTAATTTACCATTTTTACCTTTCTTTTCCTTTATTATTTATTCCTTTATTCCTTATATTCCTTTATTATTTTTTCCTTTATTTTCCTACCCTGTAATTTACCATTTTTACCTTTGGGGTACCTTTCACATTCGATTTCCCTCCTCTTTTTAGAATAACATGGCGTAATGTATGATCTTATGCGATTGGAATAACATTAAGCCTGATGTTATGAATCACATAGATTGATGTGATCTGAGACCAATAATAAAAACTAGTGTTAAAAGAAAGTCACAACATGAAATTCTAGCAAAAAAACATTTCTGATGTGTACGATATAAGCTGACGACTTCGCGGTCTGATCATTAGTCTCATCATTCTGAATGCATTTCTGCTTTAGGGTTTAGTATATTACTATATTCAAAAGTTCATAGACCAAGAGATAAGCTAACGTGAAATAATTCTCAATACAACGTGAAAAACATTTTTCAATCGGTGCCGAACCACTAACGCTGTGCGAGACAGGTTGTGACTAGGCTATACCAAGTCATACGGGAAATAACGCAGTTCCAACACGTCCCACGAGGATAATGTAAACGAGCGCGAATGTGCTTTGGGCAATTTTCTCCTGGGATTACCCGAATTTCGCCATTGCGACTCATTTCTTCTCAAGAACCTGCTTGCGGAGGAGTCCTTTTCCATGAGCCTCAGATAAAATCGGGGATTCCCCCCTTTCCACCATTTTTACCTCTTACTCTTTTTGGCAGAACAGGCAATCATTAGGTGAAAAAGCCGTGAAATATAGGAGAATGAGGGGGTAAATTTTTGTATGTGTACAAAGAACGCACACTGCTAGCAAAAAGGTTTCAGGGTTTATCTTAGGTGAAGGATAAACCGTAAAAAAATGTTAGATTTCTGTGAATCACCATTCGAAAGGGTTAAACATTTAGCAAGAAGAGTTTTATGAATCTTGTGAGTGGATAAATGAGGATCTATGAGAACAGGTATAAATATGTATCCCTTCTGAGGTTACATATAGGAAACAATGAATGGGAAATGGTCTTTCGATGAAAATTAAATCATTTCTCCAGCTCCAGAGGAAAAAGTTAATATTTAGGTGATCGTCTTTTTTTAAAGCGAGGGAAAGTAGTACATGTCCAAGGTGGGCCATATGTATCAGGTTGTTAGACTGTTATTGCTATGATGTGTGGATATGGTCTAAACGACATGGAACTCATGACCCACCCTGAAGATGAGCCAGTTTCTCACTTTCGGAAACCTCGGACGACTATCAACGAATGAAAATTGAGTTCCTGCGTATAAAACCAATTATCAAATGTCTCAGAAAATTTTTTCTAATACACCATCAAGAAAAGGAATAAACATATCCTTTTTGAGGCGGCATATTTATCCCCAATGAGATCGTTCTTCATGGAAATCAGATGTTGCCGAACGGAGTTCAAGTTTTAACCTTTTCAGGGTTAAACAGAATAAAAGGGTATAGGTAAGAATGAAACACCATTTGCAAGGGTTATTTGTGTGATGTAAAGGTTCCTATTAGAAAACTAGCCTCGTTCATGGAGTTATGATGCTACTGTTTCCCACAGTTCATAGAATCGCCCTTCCCTCTTTCCGGGGCACCTCATTTACAGGTATGTTACGTCACCTTATCCCGTGTTTCGCCTTGCCTCATTATAGGTGGTAATCAAGACGACACTTCCTCATTCATTATTACCATATTCGAGACAGATTCCTGGATCTTAGACCAAAAGATGCTCGTCTTCACAAACAGTAGCCCGTGCATAAACGATTGAACTTCGTCCTCATGGAACATCTGGATCCAACAAAGTACATGAGTAATATGAGTTGTAGTTGAAACTCCTTTTTAAGTTATAAAAGCTGAACCAATTTTGCAAACAGTGTAGTAGGGCTCCGATGGACCCTTGCCCAATTTTTGTTAGTCGTATAAAAAAAAAGTTTACAATTGAAAATGTTTCAGATTCGTGATACTCTAGCATCCAGGTCTCCTCGAAATGAAGGACGAACACTACAAATTGAAGAATTTGTGTGCAATGTTTCGACTGATGTTTAGAAAAATCGAGGCCTGGCGTCCAACGGATCTCCCTAGCCCGGATAAGTGTCAAGCATATAAGAAGCAATGCTATTTTTCTATGCACCAAACCTGAGCGAAGCTGAAATGAGCAACTGTGGTATGGTAGTTCGATTTCTACGAAGGATCTCATCGAGTTCCGCCTCCAGACGTTCTCGGCGAACCATGTCGGATCGGAATTTCTGGGACAAGGAGTCGCCGCGACTCAAGGCGCCCATCGCGTACACGAGTACTTCTCGTCGCACTTCCAAAGCTGTTGTAGAAAAATGTGAAATTTTATCAGATTAATAAATTTCGCGACAGTATATGAAAATCACATCAATAAATACGATGAACGGAAATGATTAATGATTTTAACTTTTTTTAAAGCGAAAAGTTATAATTGTAACTTGGACGCGATATTTGAGTTCCTCCCCAAAAGAATACGGATATCAAGACATTCTACCCCCGAAAAGCAATGTTTGAATAGTTAGACTCGCGGCTGTTTTAGTCGGTTTGTACTCCCATGAACAAAATGAAGCAGTAAATTTCAGTTTAAAAAAAAAATCATTTTAAATGCTCTCGCCGAAAATTTATACTAATGCTCAGAGAACTTATCCTCAGAAAGGCTAAAAAAAACTGCAAAAATTGAAGGACGGAGATTGAACACTTTCACTTGTTTTCCATCACAAACTGCACTCACGGTTTTAAACTACACTCAATCGTAGAACAAAAATATGGTACTTTGGTCGGCATCTTCCCGCAGAGGGTTGGCTGGGCAGATGGTGAGATCCGGCAAGACCCTGCGCTTCAACAGAGCTCCATCCATATCTATCGTCACGTAGTGCTTCCCGTTCACCAGATCCATGATGGGCTTGTAGCAGCCATAGAAGCACCAGGCGATGAGGCTGACCTCCACCACCATCCAGAGGAGCCATCTGGCGACGCCCAGGGATTCCCTGTTCCTCAGGAAGTACAGGCCGTGCATGTCGTGCCAGTCGCAGAATCTCTCCAATACTTCGTCCCAGATGCTCGGACGTTTCGTTTTTGGTGAGTCTGTCCTTTAATGGAAAAGCAATTTTAAAGAACTTTTTCGTTGATGAAGACCAACAACAATCATTTGGTGAAAAACAATTGCATCAACCTGCAATGGGTTTGTAAGGTGTTTCTAAGAAATGTAGGTAAGTTGACGTGACTGAGGTTTTTAGCCGTTAATTGCACAAGACAGTAGTGCAGTAGTGTCGGTTCCAGGGAGCTTTTCTTTTCTAAGCAAAGGCCTTAGAGAAGTTTAGTAGGCGCCATTGCAACATCTGTGGCAACAGATGGCAGTCAAATTAATAGACTTAAACTGCTTTTGAGCCTGCTCAAATCAAGAGGCCGTTATAGAAATAGCGAATACCATCGGATGGAATTGTTCCCGAGTTCAGACTATTTCATATCCTAGGGCCTGTTCCACGCCTCTGCTAAACTTAAATGTAAATCTAAAAGCAGTCTAACAGCAAAAAGTCTATTCTTCGCCCTGACCCTTTAAACAAAGATTTAAGATTAGATTAGATTCAAATTTAAGTTTAGCAGAGGCGAGGAACGGGCCCCTAGTGTGTAAAGAGATTCAGAGAATATCAGACAATTGAGTAAATACGAAAAACTATGTAAAAAAAAAAGGAAATTTCATGAAGAGTATGCAGTGAGCCTATTAATTTGTCTACCCTCTGTATGACGGTGAGTGTCTCTGGACGATATTAAACGACAAGGAGAGCTCCATATCCCTTTGGAGGATAGTTGATACAGCCGAGTCACCAGACGGCAGATTTCAGGTCGGGTTCCGCGAAATCGATCCGTGTAGGCCTCTAAGGGACGGACGGACACGCGAACTAATAAAACGTGGGCAATTCTTACATAGACGGGTATGATTGATTCCGAAACCTCAGTCATTCCACGAAGAGGCTCTGTGCAACTTCCAGATTTAGCTCGTCATGGCTTGAAACGCACTGAAATTCTTGGTTCCAAAAGAGGTGGACGGCTCGGATGACTGGATCGAGTTATGTATTAATAGAATGAGAAATGGTTAAAGACTATTGAAATTTCGAGGCCGTCGCATGAATGGGTCTTAGGATTAGATCAGGGGCGCGAAAAGGAGCCCATCACTATCAGATCCAGCCATCAGGGAAAATCGAGAATGTGTGGGCAACCGAGGGAACGCGGGGTCGAATTGGGGTTATAGGACGTCGACTTTCTCCCGTTCATTATCGTGTTCAAAACCTTATTCATGCTTTGGATTCATCTCATTTCTGCAATAGGCACCCTGAGCCAAGGTATACCCCACGTGGTTGAATGTGCACCTGTGTAGGGACACAGTAGAGAATGAGTTCATTCCGCGCTTGCACGATGAACCTCCCTGCTTCCGAGTGTTTCGCGAGTTACCTCACGATCAATTCTACACATTTTGAATGCATTTACCTGGACGTAAGGAAACCTCGAAAAGGTCTCTGTCTCCCCTTATGTAACGCCACGATAGAAACCTTCTTTCTTCGCCAGGGAAACGGCATGTCGAACACCCGATCAACCGGACCTACGAAGAGGAAAGAACCTCGAGCCACAAACAGCCGCACTCACTCCCAACCGCCTCGATGCCGACTGAAAAGATTCCAGTGACCCTCCTCCCTCCACCCCAGTGACTCAACGCAAGGGGGATAGGGATGGCTTGCCTCGCCATCGCGATGGTAGCGCCCGCGGGGGGAGCGGGTCGCTCCCTGACCCTCTCTCGATGCTCCTCCACTCTGACCTGTTTTCGAACTAAGCTCCTCGCAAAGGCAGAATACGCCAAATGCATCCGCACAATATTCAGAGAAAGCATTCAATGCTCCGAACTTAACATTAATTTGACAGGATGCCCGGCCCCAGGACGATTACATCTGGCAAGCAATCGAAGCCGATTACGACGTTCAACAAAAACTGGAAACGACCGGACTTCGCCATCACACCCGAATTTGACGAGGCCCAGGCGATCGAAGACCGTCCAGCGGTCAGGAGCAAATGAATCATCGGGGACGAATGCCTCGACGCGAGCGCCAGAAGGACCCAAGACCGAGTTCACTTTCTTGGACTTCGACCCGCCACACCGCGATGAGCCACTGCAAGGACCGTTCTCACAGAGAAGAGAAACGCTCACAGAGAAGAGAAACGCTCGCAGAGAAGAGAACGAGTCAGCTGAACCGGAGGATAGAAAGCGAAATTAACCTTCACTCCACACGATGACGATCCCGACTTTCTGATCGCGAAGTCATGCCCATTGTCTTGCTCTCTCGCGCTGCAGCCGCTAAAATTCCTCGTTCCCCAAATGCGATCGAAGATCTGATCGGTGAAACGGAAACGGGATGACGTCATCAATGGCGTCATAGACGCAAGTGAGGGGATGGACGTTAGACCCCCAACTCGCTTAATTTCTCGTTCCCGGTCTCGCTCCGAAAGCTCTCTGTTGTAGCAGGAATTCAAGATTTTATTAGTCCCTTTCCTTGGGAATAATAAAAGAAAAGTATACTTAAAACGGTAAACTGCAAAATTCAAACATTATGCAGGTCGAGTCGAACTCTTTATGCTACGCTTTAAGGTAGAGTCTACCGCACGAACTTTTTACTCAACCATCTGGAATATCAAGACCTGCAAGACTTTCACGGCAAATATCAGAAGTGAACAACTTCTTTGATGGGGGATGGGCAACGAAGAGGTTGGAACCTGGAATCGCAGGAAGTGGCATCGCCCGAGTTCAACTGGCAACCCTGTCTCCGTTGCCACGCCTCTCCCTTCAGCCTCGCTTCGGACGGTGTTCCTTTTCCTTGGAGTGGTCGAGACCTTTTGCCCTGCCTAGGGTCGATCTCTCACCCGGCGTTGTCACCAAGTCCGGGCGATTTCCGAGGGAAATCCCAACGACGACGCGTTGGGCTGAAGTGGACGCGAAAGCAAAGAATCGCTCTCCCGTCGCAAAGAATTACATATTCAAGCCCTTTCTCGAATGGAACTGTGAGAAACAGGAAGGCTCACAAACGGCTCATCGGCGAGCCGTCTGGCTGCGAAATACATTTATTTCACAAATAAAAGCATTATTACACAAATATTTATCGGATTCGACTCGCTTCCTTCGACAATATTCTCACCGGTCGGAAAATGGTAATTATTTGCAAAATATTGCAAAATGCATCTCACACTGGGGTTTTGCAGCCCCTCAATGGCACTTGCGAAATCCTCATCGATCAGATGTCAAATCGATCTTGACTTGGTTGAACGAAGCCGACTTAGATTCAAGATGCTGTTGCATTAGTGCTGCATGAACGTTGCATTAGTGCTGCATGAACGTCGCATTACTGCTGCATGAACGTTGCGTTAATGCAGGGCGTCAAGTGAGAAAAATGTTCCCAGGGTGCTTCGAACAGTTCCAGCAGCGATTACTCGTTTGCGATCCGCAGGGGGAAACGGGTCAGGCTTCTTGTCACTCTCGAAGAAGGCCGCATGGCGTCAATGCTAAGTGCCGCTAGTTAGCACGAGAAATGCATCCAAGTGAATTCTGGGCGGTTGATCCTTGGATGCTGGTGGAATGAGATCGATTCGGGTGAAATAACGTCGGGAACGATCGGAGGGGAAACCTCCATCGTCCGCCTTCCTTTCCTCGCCGGCGAGTTCGAGATGGTCAAAGCGGATCGATCTGGCAACCCTGGCTCGACTCGTTGGAGGATGCACGGGATGTTGCTGCGTGCTCCAAACGTCCGTTGGATGACGCGCCGCGTCAAGATCTGTGGTGAGCGGCAGGCACTTTCAAGGCCGTGTCTGTGGGAAAATGACCGTGGGAAAATAATATTCCACTTGATTCATTCTGCTGCGAGTTGGGCCGGGCGGGCTGTCATGGCGGGTTGTCATGCTGAAGAAGGGAAAGGTTTCACGATGCAAGGAGGCTGTAGAGAAACTGAGGTCTGATGCGACGGATTTGTTGTGGAGTATATGGTGGGACGTGAGGGTCAAAGGTCAAAGGTCAAAACATCTGGGTGAGTCCTTGTCAGAAGAAGAAAGGAAAGAAAAATAGAAAAGGAAGAAAGAAATAAGAATGTCAGAGAGCCTGTATGGCGGTGAAGCGAGAGAGATTCCCTCAATACCTCTATACATCTGTCACGTGTCTCATGTCTCGTGGTTTTTGCAGGACGGTAGTGACTTCTCAGAATTCACTTGGAACGGTCGAGTGCAAGCCTAACTCCAGTGACGAAATCTGTGGGTGTGAAGTGTGGGTGTGAAAAATTGTGGCGTGTGAAAGCATTCGCGCGACTCCGCGAGGCTCGACCGAGGCTAGTCGAAATTCTTCGCAGGGACCTCCGCGACGAACCCCCCGGAGGTGGCATCGAGACGACAGACGGCGTAGATGGCATTGTCGCCCTGGGTGAACACGACGATCTTGTCCATCTTCCCGGTCGTCGCGTTGCGCGAGAAGTCGAAGGGCACGGCGCGGATCTCGTCGATCTCCTTCCCCTTCCCGAGGCAGTCGCCCGTCTTCGCCTTCCAGTTGAAGGCGGCGTCGGCGAAGGGCGTCTCCGCCGTTGCGTTCCCGCTCGGGCAGACCTTCTTCTCGCTCGTGAAGAGGACCCACTCCGCGTCGGGCAGGGGCAGGCCCCAGAGGTAGTCCTGCTTCCCGGGGTCGTTCGTGCAGGGGAAGTAATTCGCGCCCCCTCCGTTGCTCGTCTTGTTCTGGCCGAATCCTGGGTATTCCACAGCGTTTTCCTCTGAAACCAGAGGGAAAAGTTGATGAACCGCGTGGCAGCGGGAAGTCATTCTGCATTTCAGGGACTTGATTGCACGACGAACTTAAATTTGTCCATGATAAGTCACGGCCACTGAGGATTATGGGAAAATGATATATCCGAAATTTCAGCAATCAAAACGTTTTCAGAGATGACCCCCCCTAGATTAGGGGTCGGGAACATATGGCTCACGAACCAAATTTTGCTCACGAGCCGAAAAGTTTGGCTCATTGAGTCATGGCTGAAAATCGTGTTTGTTTCTCATTTTTCTCATGCATCAAAGAATGCATATGGTCTGTTCCCGACTCCAGGAAAAATTCTGCCGTTCTGAAAATCTTTTGCTCACAAGCACCTACCTCAATCACATGGCTCAAAAAGGTTCCCGACCCCTGCGGGTGTCGATAATCACCAGAAATGAACCTAGAAGGGTTTCGGGCTAATTTCGATTGAATTTCGTCAGTGCTTCTTTACAACAAATAATATAACATTTTCTTAAAACTTTCACTCACGTCCATCCAAGGGGATGCAACGGGAAAACTCTAAATTTTGTTTAAAATTCTTAGGATATGCAATTAATGCGATCAGTCAGCAGCTTTTCCCTCCTTAGAAAATTTTAATGAGATGGTCGATTTAAATAATTAAGTAAATTTAGAGTTTCATGGAAATAGAAAGGAACCACTTAATCGCTGAATGCCTTGGAATAGTCTGTCATTTATAATAAAAAATTTGCACCTCTACCTGCAGTCGATTAAGATATTTAAAGTCCAAATCTGTCAAAAAAATAAAATGACCTATTAACAAGCTTGAGTAGCTAGGGAGATTTTACTTCTGTCATAGGAGACATTGATGCCTTTCCCCTTCAATGTTCAAGTGGCATAGACCAATTTTCCCGGAGACCAATTGACCAAGACTGAAAACTAATTTAATTGTGACCCCATGCCCACGATTCCTTTCAGCGTGAATCCCAGCGGCGCAACCAAGCACCACCAGCCCCAGTCACCTCATTCGCAAAGCAAACCTACTTTGAAAGAGGTAGATCTTGGACCCGTTCTGGAACGCTCCGTCAGGGTGGTCGGCCGGGAATCCCGGGAACAGGAGCTTCAGATCCAGGCACGTCCACGTGCTGGATCCAAGGTTACTAGCGGATTCGTAGAGCCGAACTTGATTCTTATCATAGAAGATGAGGATCTGGCTCTCACTTTCTGGACATGCCTCTCCTTTCAGGGACGCCAGCATCCTGTGGAATGGAACCACGACTGATATTCATCAGTCTGGTCGCATAAATCCAATGGCGAGATCCAAAATGTATTCGGTTCTCACCCGCAATAGTGCAGAACGGATTCCAAGTGTTCATCATCGCAATTCTGAGGATCGACTTTGAACTTGCTCATCGGATCTGTTGTCGTCGCTGCTAAGGTTGCAGTTGTAACCGTTATAGACGATGGAGAACTTGTGCTAGTGCTTGTTGTCACCGAAAGGGTGGTGGGGAGGACATGCGCAGTTGTCGAAGCGGGTATAGAAGTGCTGGAAGTGGTTAGTACAGTTGTGGATGGAGTGTCAGTGGTGGCAGTAGTCAAGATAGTTGTGGATGGAGTGTCAGTGGTGACGGCGGTCAGCGTAGTTGTGGATGGAGTGTCAGTTGTGGCAGTAGTCAAGGTAGTCGTGGATGGAGTGTCAGTGGTGGCAGTAGTCAAGGTAGTCGTGGATGGAGCGTCAGTGGTGGCAGAAGTCAAGGTAGTCGTGGATGGAGTGTCAGTGGTGGCAGTAGTCAAGGTAGTCGTGGATGGAGCGTCAGTGGTGGCAGAAGTCAAGGTAGTCGTGGATGGAGTGTCAGTGGTGGCAGTAGTCAAGGTAGTCGTGGATGGAGTGTCAGTGGTGGCAGTAGTCAAGATAGTTGTGGATGGAGTGTCAGTGGTGACGGTGGTCAGCGTAGTTGTGGAAGGAGTATCAGTAGAGGCAAAGGGATTGTCAGTGCTGGTGAGAGTGACCAACGGAGTAGTATCGGTGCTGGTCATGGTAGCCGCGCTCGAAGGCACGGATGAAGGGATGGCCACCGAAGTCTCAGACGACTGGAACTCGCGGGTGTAGTGCTTGTAACCCTCCAAAGTCGTGATCCTCTCGCCACTAGTATACAGGCGATTCACCAACTGGCAATTCTGATTTCGGTGGCTGGAGTCGGTGCCTGGAAGCAAAGACAAGAAAGGCGAAAATAATCATGATAATCACTTCATCCCCTTGAGAAGCACGTCATTCGCTATCCGTGAAAACATACCTGGATGAAAATTGAAGCCTAGACAATTTTCCGAGTCTCTCAGACACTTAGCGGCACAAACGATCCTGGAGACAGCGGAGAAGCTCGCATACGCTTCGAGGACTTCCCCGTCTGCAAGCGCGTCGGGGTGATGGAACCCTGCGGATGTCACTGACTCCACTCTCGAACAGAATGGGCCCAAGGCCACGAAAAAATATGCAAAAACCCCCTTGAAACCAACGGCTCCCATGTCTGAAAACTTCTCACCTGGAGAAGCAACGAAAATCGACATGGGAAACGGACCCCGCCAGCGAATACGCTAAGGACTGGCAAGGCAAGGCATCGTGACTGGCAAGGACTGGCCAGCCAGTCACGATGGAAAGCCTCATCTCATCCACGCAATTCCTCTAACGTCCGATTTTGCTTGCTCAAGAAACTTCATACTTGAATGATAGATATAGAATAGTTTGTCCCTCATAGCGAATAGCCAATGTGCTGGTTTGCGAATGACCTTACATGCAAAACGCGATTTTTCTGCCAACTGCACTTCATAGCGCCATCTCGCACAATACGGAATTGAGCGCATTGGAGGAAAAAAAAATGGAATTCGCACGTCCCCCTGAGTTCAATCGGCAAAAAATACTTTTAAAAGAATCGAGAAATCAGCTGTGACACCGAGAAAGGTCCTCTGAATTGAGCAAAAGCTCGGTCATTTTAATGTTGAGCAATTTTAATGGTCATTTTAAGCAATGCAATGTTGGCAAAAAAAAGAGTGAACTGAAGAAAATGAAAGGAACGGAAATGCAAAAGGCACCTGCTGGTTTTTCCCATGTCAGTATGGGTCGTTTCATGTGAAAATTCCAGGTGTCGACTAGGGGAAATTCCAAAAACCTTCAGCAAACTTAAATTTTGCCAAAGCAGCTTTCAAATTCTCACTTTTTTGCGTCACCTATAGGTTGAATTTTTTTTGTGCTCAACGAGTTAAAGAACGCAATGGAAGAAGTTGGAAAAACTTCAACCAGAAAAAGTAAAAAAATTCGGAAAAACTAAAAAGTCCCTGAAAAGCGCGAGAGAATGTTTTTTTTGTTGCACATAATGAGCAAATGATAAATTTCATACGAAAAATCAGTGATGCATTCCTTCGAAGAAATTCTAAGTAGAAATAAGGAAGAAGCCCGTCTGCTTCCCTCACAGAGACAGAGATGAGAACGGTGAACTGTGCATTTCCTGTCTTCTTCGGGGCGAACATTTCCGCGAACGCCTGCTCCAGTTCGCGAATAAGTCGCGAATCCCCCCTCAAGAGAAACGGCCGGCCCCATCCGGCTGGGAAACTCCCAAGTTACAGCATCTTCCCGAAAACAACGAGGGACATCCCCCCGAGGCAACATCCTTCAAACCAACCGAAGCAACGCGATCGACCGGGGAAGAACCGCGCCCGGACGACCTCCACCCACACCGAATGAACCCGCGAGACTGACGCATTTCCAGCCCAACTTTTCCATCGGAGCCAGAGAAACATCCCAGCGACCACAGACCTCCCCGCTAATGCATTCGAGCCTCCCCGAATAACTTGGACCATCGATCGAGGAAGTTCTCCATCTCTCGATATCCCGACCTCCACCCGCTCCCGCCGCGAAGGATCCATACGCATTATATGGCTTCCGGCGATCCGACATCCATTTCGCGGGGGCGTCGCTTTTGACGGATTCGTCGATGAATGGACCATAATACGAAGTTTTCTAATCGAGGTCATTAATGACCTTTTCTACTTCATGGTCGAATCCAGCCGCGTGATGAGGCCGACGCAATCCGTCTCATGGTTACCATTCCGTTTCTATTCCTAACTCCGAGGCTTTCATCACGGCACGAGAGCTCGACGGACCGAATGGGACCGATTCGGTCCTTTTCGGTCCTTTTCGGCTGTTGACAGACGCGATGAAGACGAAAAATCTTCAAGTTACGAGCCAGGTGTGTCCCGCATGTGTTGCTGCTCGCTGCCCATCTCAAGGTCAACGATAATTGAGGCGATGATTGGTAGACTGCCTCAGCCTAAGGGAAAATATTCGCCGCTCTGCCTCGCGTCGCCTCGCGTCGCCTCGCCTCGCCTCGCCTCGCCTCGCCTCGCCTCGCCTCGCCTCGCCTCGCCTCGCCTCGCCTCGCCTCGCCTCGCGTCGCTCCGCATTTGGTGGACAGCCAGTGACATCCACACCTGGCTTTCGCGTTTCGTCTTCGTGAGAATGTCTGAGTAGACGCCCACTCTCGATATAGTGAAAATACGAACTTCACATGAGCGAGTTCGTGATGCGTTCCCAAGCAATCCACTCATCCGTGAAAAAAAAACTCGCGGAAGATGGACGCAAAGAGGACAAAGTCGGAGACACATCAAACTGCTCCTTATGAAATATTTTAAAACTTTTGGGGACGGACTGTTCAGCAGCGATGAATCCAATCCAACTGGCCATTTAATCCCTTCCCCGCATCTCGAAGGACCCGTTCCAGCCTGCCACCTGGCAACCGATCAGCAACAACGCAACCGATCCGCAACGCGATAAATCACAGATTTTTCGAAATTGCGAAACGCCCTTCCGCGACGACTCAGCGGGTCCCCGGCGAAACTCCGGCGCGCTCCTTTCAGGGGGGGGAGGGGAGGGGAGGGAGGGGGGGAGGGGGGGGGAGGGGGGTCGAAGAGATTTTCCAGCTTTCAAGTCCTTTGAATAATTTTTCAGGCTCGTAGCTTTCCTCTGGTCGAACCAACTCGGACGGAATTTGGATTTTCCTTCCGGAACGCGTCGATCCAAGCGTAGGTTATGTGGAAAAAACTCCGGTAAGTGCAGAGAAAAATTAGTTAAAATTCGGGGTAGCCGAATTTTAAATAATTTTTCCGATGGAGCCAACAGGAACTAATTTTAAATATTTTTTTTTCTTTGCTTCGAATTCCTCGCTAACTCATCTATTGATACGGAGGGGAAAAACATTAAGAAAAAAAAAAGACTGACTGCAAAACCAGACATCAGGATTTTCTTGGATCGATTGCCAATTGCCAATTGCCAAGGATGCAAAGCGGGGGCCGTGGATGGTGCGATGAGGAGTAGTCTTAGAGGACAATCTTTTGACTTTTTGGGGCCTTCATGGGCAAAGGCGACGAAGGCCTGATAAAGGCCACTCATTTTTTGACAAAGAGACACTGCTTTTTCTTGTAGGATTATTATTTTCAAATATATATTATTTCCCCATCCCCCCCCCCATTTCCTTTTTGAGACACATTTTGCTGCCACACTGCGGCGAAAAAACCAGTCATGGACTGGCTCGAATGCCCGGATTCCCTGGCAGTGGAGCATGGGGCAGTGGGGCATGGGGCATTTGCCCCATGCCCCGCTCGAAAGCTCGACGCATTTTCATTTTCAGATTGCATGGGACTGCCACGGGCATTTCCGTGGCTTCCTCTCGACGGATGCGAAAGGGATCAGCTCCTTCAGGTCGGTCGCAAGATGAACGATATCATTATGGAAATGAACGCTGAGCCTTCGGCGGTCTTTCCTCGGGTCTCGCCCCTCCTTTTTGGCATGCAGTCACGAGAAAGAAGTGGTTTGGGGTCGGAGACCATTCGCATCTGGCTTGCAGGTTCCATCTGCATGAGATGGGGAACATCAGGACATCTGATTGACTCGTGAGCATGTCGAAGCAGATGGCGGTTCTTACGTATTTCAAATGAGTAAGGTTGTGGACCGTTCCAAAACATTTCATTCATGCATGCGAATAATTAGCGGACGGTTGGAGGAACTAAAGAGGGCAAGGACAGAGGCTTGACTACCTCAGAGGAGAAAATATCCGTAGTTTTTAAGCATTTATTTTTTTAAGTGGAATATTCGCAGAAACTAAAGGAGAAACTAAAGTGGGAGGGAACTAAAGTGTAACCGCGATTAATCCCATTTTTTCAATCGAGCCCAATGCCCCCGAACACATACCTCAAAGGTCCAGCTCCAGCGTGTCAGCCGGACCCGCAATTGCCCCGCGAGAATCCACACAGGAACCCCGCGAGAATCCACACAGGAACCCCGCGAGAATCCACACAGAAACCCCGCGAGAATCCACACAAGGAGGGAGGCCTCCTTTCCTCCCGCTCCCTGGTGACCCTTTCGGACCTTCTCGCGGTGGCTTCTGCTCCGTTCCTGGCGGTGGACGGGGACAGGTCGGGGGTCGTTCGTGTCATTGCGATTCTCAAACTTTGTCGTTATCGTCAACTTCATCTCGTTCTCATCTCTATCGCGATCGTTCTGCGATAGTTCGTCTTCTTCTATTCTAACGTTATTTATCCAATCTGCCTCCTATAGGAGGGCCGTTTATTCTCTTTCAAAGGGGAACGAGAATATATATTCCCTGCAGGTTCTGAGAAGGGAAGGAAGCGTTTCCTGTCAACGGTGGAGTTCTCGTTTCTTCGACTGCAACTTGAGAAATTATTCAGAATTGAACTGAGATTGTCTGGATAACATCTAACCCGGGGGAGTTCGGAAAAGACTGATTAAGGATTATTCGAGGATTCATAGAGCCGTTAGCAAGGGGGGGGGGGAGGATAAGCCATTTGCATCTCTTCGGTGTGACGAATTTATCGTTTTTACGGTCGCGTTTTAAATTTGCTTGCTTAAAGATTTTGGTAAATATTTTAAAATATGTATGTAATCGTGCACACGCATCATCGCCGGAGTTGGCGAGCCGGTGACCTCGATAGCTCACCCGTTGTCAGAGCCCGCTCGGAACGGATCCGTAACGAGACCGGGAGCAATCTGGCAGGCGCGACGAGAAACAGGTGTCTCGGTCTCTCGCCTCGGAATGCAAATAGCAATTTACCGGTCGGGCCGACCGCAAACGACCGGCCCGGCAGATGGGGGACCGAGCGCGCTCCAGTCCTGCGCTGGGATCGAGTGGTTCGCGCCTGTGTGCTCCCGCCGCCGTTTCCCGCGTCGCGGAGCCGTTTCCCGCCGCCGGGGCGCCGTTTCCCGCGTCGCGGTGGGGTCGGGCGCGGGTCGCGGGGCGTTTCGTGATGCGGGGATTATGATAAGATCAGCTTCTTCAGAATTTCCTTATATATCAGGAATTCCTATTATTTTCTCGTTAACTCTATTATACGCGAAAAATAATGGAGGCCATGCCGCAGAGTAATTTGTTCATGGATCGTCAGCAAATTAAATAGTAGTTCTGGCGGTCCTCGGTTTTCCGTTCGTCGAAATAGGAAGTTAAGAAATTGTGCTTGCAGAAATTTCGCCTTTTGTCAGAGGGAAATAACTGAAGAGTGAAAGATAATTCGTAAAGAAAACACTAATACTTGAAACAACGAGAGCGATACCGAGTGAGGTAAATTCACCGTCGACATACTCCAATCGTTAGGGTTTCGAATTCGATGCCGAGAGTGTCGGGAGTGGGAGCCTCGCGAGAATTTCCACGAAATCGTCCCGAAAATGGTGAGTTCCAGAGTTCGTGGCGGTTGACGCATGTCGTATCATTCCTTCGATACTAAAAATTGCCCAGAAACTGCTTGCTTTCTCTTTTTCTTTTTTATTCGCGGAGATTCCCTGAATGACGGAGTGTCACGCCGCCGCGAACGCTCTCCCTGCTCTCAAGCCGACAAAGATGGGGCATAAATACCGCACTTTCCCCAAGGGCGCGGGTCCGTCGACCGTGATCTGGGTGCGACTGAAGCGACTGCCCGCGCGTCGACTCGCCTGCCTCGCCGTCGTCGGCGCGACCTTCATCGGCGCTTTCTTCTCTTGGGCGCACAGAGACACGGACGAACGCGTGAGGGGCCGGTGGCTTCACGGCTATCACGGCAGTGCCGCGACGAACCCAATAGCGGACGAATGGGTCGCTTCGCCTGAAGGACCCCGGTTCTTAAACAATGATATCTCCGGAAATGCAGATCCCGATGAGAATTTCGAGTCCCCAATCCCGTCTGAACGGATGGCTCCCAGGATTCTTCAGATACTTAGTCCGCAAGCGAAGAAAACGACTTCCGCGCAAAAAGTTGCCAAAGAAATTTTTTATGATTCTAGTTATGACGAAATCAACGAAATCGATCAACCCCAATTCGATAAGATCTTTATGGCAAAAGAGTCCAAGAAGAGAAAAACAGCGAAACTTCCAGAGGCAGACAAAGTCAATAATCGTCTAGACGAGGAAGTAGAAGAGATAGATAAGGACGACGAAGGAAACAAGGGTGAAAGGGGAAAGGGTGGAGGAGGATACGAGGGAGAGAGGGGATCAAGCGGCAATGACGGAAACAGAGGAGAGAGAGGAAAGGGTGGAGGAGGAAATGAGGGAGACAGGGGAAAAGGTGGAGGAGGAAATGAGGAAGAGAAGAGAAAAGGTGGAGGAGGAAACGAGGGAGACAGGGGATCAAGCGGCGATGAAGGAAGCAAGGGAGAGAGGGGAAAGGGTGGAGGAGGAAACGAGGGAGACAGGGGAAAGAGCGAAGGAGGAAACGAGGGAGACAGGGGATCAAGCGGCAATGACGGAAACAGAGGAGAGAGGGGAAAGGGTGGAGGAGGAAATGAGGGAGACAGAGGATCAAGCGGCGATGAAGGAAGCAAGGGAGAGAGAGGAAAGGGTGGAGGAGGAAACGAGGGAGACAGGGGAAAGGGTGGAGGAAGAAACGAGGGCGAGAGGGGATCAAGCGGCGATGAAGGAAGCAAGGGAGAGAGGGGAGCTGGTGGCGAACAAGGAAACAGGGGAGAAGACAGAAGAACCGGGATCGTGAACCCTACCAAGGACCATGGAAATGCACAGGACAACGGACCCAACAGGACATCCACAAAAGGAGCAATCGAGGAAGAGCTTTCCAGTCGAGTGACTCCAATCGCATCTGCAAAGCGCGACAGCAGCGACGCAGCGAAGACCGAGCCGGAATCCGTCAAAACTCCCCCCGTGTCCCCTTCAGTAAGCTCTTCGTTTCTTGCTTCTTTTAATCTGGGATTAGATTAACGGATTAATTAGATCAATGGAGGAAACCGCATCACCGGTATCCAATACCGAAAGTTCACACTTTTGGGCCCGGGCATTTGAAAAAGCTGACGCCATAAGGCCTTCATTCCATTTGCATTCCGATCTAAATTTATGAGCTCCAAAGCTGTCAAATTGCATCTGCACGATGAACCATGCATGATAATTACGACCGTTAGCATAATTTTTGGTAAGAGGAAGTCCTCCAGGCCTTTTCCGTCGCTCCGGTTCTCACCGAAGGGTGCCAACGGACGAACAATCAAGCTTTTAAGGAACATTTGGAATTAGATTCCGATCGTTCGCGCCCGAAATCTGCCGCTTCTGATGGCATCCGCGTTCACGCCAAGAGCGAAGTCGAACGGGGTCGGGAAAGAGTGCGCGCCAAATCGGACATGGCAGAGAAACATCGGCCATGTCACGATCGAATCACAAGAGCCCAGGGCACAGGGGAAACCAGCGAAACTCGAACGCTTCAGGAATGTGCAACTTGACTTAGGCTTAGGCTGAAGGTATCGGTTACTGGTAGGAATTGCTCTCTGGTGATTAAACTCATCTCCCTGTAGTTGCCCTGTTTTATTGAACAAGCCGTACCGCCAATGTCCTGAGATTTTTATTATTATCGTGAGAGTATGAGCATGGCATCTGACGGATGTTGGATGTGAGGCAATCGCGTTTCGGTTGTAGGGAGCCTCCATGAAACATTTTCCGTAGAACTCGGGGTTCAACCGCGATTTAGTGAATGAGTTTCTCCGGGAATATGTCAATTGCAGGGAAATATCCCTGCAGTTCGGACCGATTGCCTCGTAACACCTGACCGCACGTTCGGTTTAAGGCTGCAAATTCACGGGTTGGCGCGAGACTCCCGGTTCGACTCCTGGTTTATGCGAGAGCGACTCGGAACAGATGCGGCTTTCCGGCAGCTGACTTCGCGGCTTCTCTTTCGATCGGGAAGGAAGAGAGATCGCAGGCTTTAATGACTACGATTGCCATCGTTTACGGGAGGACGCCCGAGAATGGTGGCAATTATAGTCATCAGCCTCTCGTTTCTGCCGGCTGCGAAAACCCGATGATGCAAAAATATCAGATCATCCAATGCTGCCGCGGGAATTGCGGCACGCGCTGGTCCACATCGGTCTTTCGAGGAAACGCCGCCCGAAACAGTCGCAAATTCACGCCCCACCCAGGAGAAAATGTTCTATAGAATTTCTATAGAATTTCCATAGAATAATTCTTTAGAGATCCTATAGAATCTCAATAAACTGAAAGAGATCACACAGAGACTTTTGATAGTCTTAGGATTTCCTTTGGGCAATACCTCACAGATCTATTTCCACTCTACTGAAGTCCTGAGGGACTACCTAATCCATGATTTCCCTAGATATAATAATTTTATTTGCTTTGAGATCATGCAAACCATCTACAAGAAGCACAACAATCTGGGTATTAAAAATTCACTTAATGATAGTGATAGGGTACATCTCCAATTAATGAAAACTTAAGATGACATATGATCTCTTTACAATTAAAATGCATAACTCTAGTGGATTGCATACATTTATAATTAGTTATTCAATATAAAAATTACCATTTGAAATTGTTAGAATTTTACATATATCTGTAAAATACGAACTTATACTCCCAACTTCTGAATCAAGTTGAAACATGTACCAGCACAAAACAAAGCACAATACACAGGAGACACTTGAAGAGGTACGTCCTGTATTTCCAGGAGAAATGAGCACAGAGAAGACATAATTATAGAATAAGATATGAATACATTAAGAGATGGCTTTTACTTCCTTTCAAGGTCCTTGATTGTCTGCCAGATGACATCAAGACATTGTTTGTGCATTTTGTCTTCTCCATTGCAAAACCTGTTAAAATGAAAATATGTACAAATCAACTTCTAATCAATGAAAATATTACATGCATCAAGTAGTTACAATTTCAAATTAACTACCATGAACTTTGAAATTATGTTACAAAAACCGTTAGACCTCTTCCCATTACATGTAGCACATCTTGGTTAATGATTAGCTCAAAAAGTCTCGCGACAAAGCTACTAGAACTACGCTATAGGCCAAGCAGCCCACAGATGACGTTCAGCATGTACAGAGATGACGATGCCCAAATTGTCCCTGGTGAGGGAAGCCTTATTCCCACATATGGACATCTATGAATTGACCTACACCCCGACAGGTTACTAAAAGCTTTTATCCATCTAGAGATAAACAGGACGAGAAAGGAACTCGATCACCGGTATTTTAAGAAAACACTGGGAATATAAATTTGCCGCAATCCGAGCCTGTATACATGTTCGAAAACAAGTCCTCGTTATTGTAAGAATGAAATATTCAGTTCCCCCACTGAAGTATGATATTTGAAGAAAAAGTCTTGCCTCTTTTGAAGTACAAAAATCTTAAATTGCTGAATAAGAAATCCTGAGGCATGTCCATTGCATTTCAACCTCTGA